>BQNB010005673.1:37018-101091 GCA_026074375.1 Tanacetum coccineum
TTGTGATTTTACTTGCGTGTACTATGTTTGGCACGACAAGGGTGATTGGCAAGAAATTGCCATGTCTATTGTGGTCATGCCCTAATATAGTGCTCCAGCTGGTAGGCCCTTTAGGTGCGTAAGTGACATATCGTATTTTCATGACTAGCGAGGATGCTAGGGCATGGTGAGCGACTAGTGGGGATGCTAGGTCGTGTTACATGATTAGCGGGGATGCTAAGTCATGGGTAATTCGCATATATTCACTGTCATATTGCACTATTGTCCACTGATTTGAGATATTGGCACAACTTTTGGGTTTAAGGTCAAACCTACGAGCTCACCAACATTATTGTTGATGTTTTCGAGTATCATTTTCAGGTATGTCAATTAAAGGTATGTGAATGATGTTGGAAGAGCAAAAATATAAACCTAAGGGGATTGGGTCAAGATGGGTTTTGTTTAATTTTATTGTTAAGTCTTAACTTTTAAAATTTATGTAAACCCAAATTTCTTTTCTTGTAAATTGTAAAATGTATGATCTTGTATCTTGTGCGATGAATGGTATCTTCGCATCTCGTGTTTCCGCCACTAATGGGGTGTGACACATATCGAAAGAGACTTGTCAAGAACATACCATAAGGAAGGTGGGCTTTTGGAGTGGCCTTAGCACTTTCGATTAGTTTGACAAAGAAATAGGCTAGATTATATTGTTGCTCGGCTATAATATAATATAATATATGTGAAAGACAAGCCGGGAGGTGGTCCCGGTGGCCTCCAAGACTGAACACATTCTCACAAATGAGTTCCTCTCAACGCTTCAAGTCTTCTTTAACTTCCTTAGTAAGGACTTGATTAGGCGTAAGAGTGACAGATTTGTTTTTGATGGTACGATTTGAATCAACACGTTTAAATCTAAAAAATTGATGAATTCCATCAAGAGTAGGAATATTGGTATAGTATGGTCCTTCAGTCTTTTGGAAGAATGCAAGAAAAGAGAGATCATATTCATTTGTGAAGACGGCTTAACCATTGTATGGAATTTTGAGGATTTGGCCAAATTATACGAGTTAAAGAGTGATGAATTCGTTTTGAATCATGAAAGAGATTAGGATGTGACCGAAGTCATCTCTTTGAAGAGTAACTTGACTATAAAATTCTAGGATAAAATGTGAAACAATTGGCTCATTGATTTCGTAGAGACAATTGAGACGTACATTGGAAAAACAACGATTAATATGATGAGATGTGTAGTAAAGTTGATCAACAACTCTACCTTTGTGAATGCATCGATCTTTGATAGGTTTGTAGAAGTTTGCGATAGTGGGAGAAATGCCAGGTGTTTCGGACACTTTGGGAATATATGATTTAGTGAGAGGAATATCGCCAACAATTGCTCGAGGCATATTTGTCACCTAAACAAGACAACTGATTGTAAGTTTTATACACACACATAAAATATATATATATAATATAATACTTTAAAAGAGTAATTAAGAAAATTACCAAGTTACCCTCGATAAATTTCACTCTCAAAAATATATATGATATAATATATAATACGTATATTAAACCGGGTAAGTATGATCACCCGGGTCGTTATCCCCAATGACTAGTGAAATTGAAACCTCGTTTAAGTCCGGATTCTGATTTGAATTAAGTAAAGATATTTTATTTGGAAAGCTATGACTACTAAAAAAAATGGACAATTAATCAAATACGGAATACAAATAAAACGCGAATATTAAGCAAGTAAACTAATTTTAACCCTAAAAATGTAAACTAAAATTCTAAACCTAAGATAGGACAAAAGAAAATTTTAGGAAAAAGAAAAACATTTTTTTTATTTATTTTTTAATTTATTATGAATTAAAAACTAATTTATTCTAATTAAATCCTAGAAAATAGCAAATTAAGTACTAAAAATTTGGAAAAATGATTTTTAAGCTTAGAAAAGTCTAAAATATTATAAAAGCAGAGAAAACTATTTTTAACTATTTTAAAAATTAAAATTCTATTTTTAAAATTAAAAATTAAAGCTCAAAAATGAAATTTAAAATCTAAAAAGTGTGAAACTGATTTTACTGGATGTAAACCTAAAACTATTTTTTATAAAACTAAAAACTATTTTTTTGTATTTTTATAAAACTTTTTTCTATTTTTTATTGATTTTTTAAGATTTTGACTTTCGAAAAATGATTAAAAATAAAATAAAAGGTGGAAAAATCTGAAAAATTCAGGAAAAGTCCTAAACACTAGCAGGATTATAAGAAAAATAAGAAAAACCAAAAAGCTAAACGAATAAGCTCTCAAATGAGCTTAATAAGCTACGGCTTATTTATAAAAAGGAAAACTAAAACGTGTACAAAGATTAAATGTGGGGAAGTATGGTTGGATGAGCTAATGTAGCAAAACGGTTAAGGTGTTGGTGTTGTATGAGGGAGGTCGTGGGTTCGAGTGTGGTGGGTACCCCTTTTTGCTCTTTTTATATATTTTTATTTTTTATTTTTTTTTATGAAAAACTAATAATTGGAACTTAAAAAGGACATGAAAATAAGCTAATTTAACAAAAGGGACTTTAGCTGAATCTAAGTAAATAAGCTCAAAAACAGCTTATTAATAAGCTGTTTCAGTAAGTAAGCTTTTGGGCTTAACTTCACTTAAAAGCTTATAACAAGCTCAAATTAAGCTCAAAATGGAAAAGGAAAAGTGTTCTAGAAAGCTAATAAGATGCTTAATCTAAAAATGCAAAGAAATCTAAGCTAAAAGTCCTCTTAAGATACTAAAATTAAGCAAGAATCAAGCAAACTCAAGAAATAAGTAACTTAGCACAAAATCCAAATAAGCTAAAAGCTTTAAAAAAAGATAAACTAGACCCTAAATCTTAAAGGACTTATCAATCTACTTATAATCCATCTAAATAAGCTATAAAATTTATACTTATAAGCTAAATTAACAAACTAAAACTTCTACTTAAGTTCCTACTGTTTTTGGCTGTTTTGTGAGTGTTGTGACTTTTGACAGCTAAATTTAAGCTAGAAGATAAGCTAGAAAATGCAATTTAAGACTAATTCTATAATAAGCTATAACTAAACTTAATCCTACTTGAATCTAAGATCCTAAATCCTAATCTTACTTAACTAAGAATTTAGCCAAAAGTAGCAGTACAAACTATGACAGCAGTACTAACCTTTTGGTTAGTACTGGTGCACTTTGCACAAGTGCAAACTAAAAGAGTGCAGGTTTCCTAAGGGGAACCTTGCACTTAAACACACTCCAATAGAGTGTATGAACAAAATGCAAGCAAGATCTAAGCCTTTAAGGGCTTAGATCAAAATTTTCACAAGTGAAATTCTAAGAAAATGTACCCTGGTGCAGGAACACTTGATATAAGCTCAAACTTTCTAAATTTTCAAACCTAATTTATAAAAACTTATTACCTAATGCTTATAACTAAATTCAAAGCTGACTGACTCAAGAAAATTGCACAAGTGAAATTGACTTTTAGAGGTCAAAGTGCACTAAACCAAACACCCCTTTAAAGTATTGGCATATTTTAATTAAAGCTAATTTTGCAAATCTAATTAACAAGTATCTAATACCAGATAAAAACTAGCTTAAAACAAAACTAAGATTAACAAGATTAACAAACTAAATTAAGCTATGAATATAAGATTCATATACTATTTTACTATATTTTTGGTTTTTTAGAGGTTTTTAAGACAAATATATGTAAAACTAAGATCTAAACTAATTTAATCAAAAACAGATAAGCAACTATGAATATTAAGCTAGTTAAGGCATAAATAAACACTAATAAGCAACTTTAATAAGCAAATAAGCAATAAGCAAGTATGTAGTGAAAATTTAAGCTAGAATTGAACTGAACAAGAGAACATTTAAAGAGTAAACTTACTTTATCCTCTAGTAAACAATGACGGTCTAATAATGGCAGCTACACAGCTCCATAGCTTATTAGTAAGCTAGGGTATAAGTCTTGATCTCTTCCAAGTAAGACCCACTTCCATAGATCTAATCCACTAAGATCATGATAGATTTAAATGTTTTTTAAAGTGAGGTAAGATTAATACTGAATTCAATAAGCACCATATTTAAGCTCTTTTAGACTGAAAGAGTTTAAATAAGCTTATTTGCATATTGAGACAACTTTGCTATTAAGAGAGTGTATGAAAAAGGAACTGGATGTGATTTAGAAAAACTGAATTTCATTAATAAAAACTTGCTTACAATACTTTTAAAGGAAAATTACAAGATTAAAAACAAAATTTAAGCTAGGAATTGAAAATTTAAGCTACAACTAAATTTAAGCTACCACTAGATTACATTCGTGTGTGTGAGAGTGAGGCCCTATTTATAGCTGAACAAAGAAGATTCTAGCCCTCTTTCCTTGCTCTCCAAACTTTCAATCTCAACCAATCATTTCTTCAATCATTTGAGCTTCTATTGTGGCCGTTGGATTGATTTGTGGACACTTGAGGATTGCCAGGCTGGCATTCCTTTGATGTGACATTGTGCTTCTTTTGTGAGTGATTTAGCACAAAAACCCTATGCATTGTGCTTTCTTTCATAGCCCGTGTGTGCTCTATGCTTGAGAGTGAGCTAGTAAGACTCTTGATTTGACCCATTTGACCCTGCCATTGTACTTGGGCTTCCTTGAATTGACTAATGCACCCTTTAATTTACAAAAAGCCCATTTCGTTTTTGATAGTGGGGTCGAAAGGGGGACGTTGGCGTGAATAGTAAAAAAACCATTGCGCCCCCGCCTCTTTTTTGACAGTTAAATCGGTTGGACTTTGGTATGATTGCACATTTGGCCCTTGTGGTTGTTTTCCCTTTTTCTAGTTATAATCAACTTACGAAAATTGCAAAACTGGCCCTTGTGGTTGTTATAAAAGGAAATGGGCTAAGTTAAACGGGCTTTTTAGATCCGGGTGAGGCCCATTTGGGTTTTTAAGGCCCGTTAAGAGGATAGGGGCTATTCTTGGGCTTTTGTGAAACTTAGAGGGTTAAAATGGAATATTGTGGGGCTTGTTGACTTTTGTTGACCATCTTTGACTGACTTTGGCTGATTTTGACTGAGGCTTGGCTTTTCTGGCTTCGGCTTTGTACTCTTCTGGTTCTCGTGTCCGTGCTTGCTCGTTTTTGACTGCTTTCTTATGATTTTTTAACTTATCCATACCTGCACACAAAAAACACAAATACAAGCATATTTTTGCTATTTTTGGTCTGTTTTGGGTTTAATTGGGTCATTTTAAGCATAAATGGATATGTGTATTCTACACTTATCACCTACTAACATCATTTTTCCCTTGTACCTCCTCATCACTCTCACCGAAATCCTTCTTAAAAACTTCTTCACATTCTTCATCTTCTGACTAGCAGTAGTAACTGTTGCACCAATAGTAGAAACTTGCTCAACAGTACTAACATCTTTCTCAGCAGTAGAAACTTCCTTAGCAGCATCAAAAACAAAGTCAAACTCCATATCATGCTCATACCACCCCTGAATCTCTGCATCATGTTGTACCAATGAAATGCCAGGATCTTGATCAATTTCAGCAATCTTCCTCCCCTATTTGGAAGGCTCCTCCAAATCATCTTCATCATCAGAGACAACAATGTTTGCCCTTCTTCTAGCTTGGTTGGACTTAACTATTTTCTCCAACTTTTCACGCATCCTTGATAAGCTAGTAATCAGCACACATATATTTGCTTGGGCCTTTGCTCCAAGTCCTGTCTCCAAACTCTCCACTTTGTCTTATAACAATGTTGTACATAAAACCCTATCAAATTCGTTATGTCCATATTGTCCTCCACCCACTTCCAAGTGTGTTAAACCTCTTGAGAGAGGTGGATCATTAGACTGTTTAGACAACCTCTCAAACCTAGTTTGAGCAGGTCTGTCCCCTAATATGGTATCTTGGCGCCTAGGACTACCACCTGAACCAATTCCCTGAGGAAAAGGATCATTAGGTATTGCCGTAGATTGGGTCCTATTTATGTACCACGCCCTCTCTAACATCTAGCTAGTAGTCATAGTGGCAGCACCCTTCCACACTTATATCCCCTCTCCTTATAGTAATTCTCATCGGCTATAAATGGTCCGAGTAGAGATCTGGGCTGGGAACCACATATTCCTGTCGGCTGTCCTCCTAATGGGTGATAAAACTGGTGTGTTGTAATGGTTGTTGGACACTGTAGGGTGTGTAATGGGAACTCAACTTGGGTGTTTGAATCCTTCCCCCTGAACAACTGGGGGCCCTGAATAATCATTAGTGCAGGAAAACAATGGAATATTTTTCTTAGTATAACCCTTAAAGCCCTCCCTTATATTGCTAAAAAGTTTTTGAGTGTGGTAGGAGCAATAGAAATTCTATGTGAGGGTCGAAGCAGCTCTTGTGGCTTGTTCAAAAACACTTGAATTAAATCTGGATACATTAAAACATTTGTGTTTTACTATCTAAGTTTTTCCCAACATCAAAAATTATGTAGAAAAATTAAATTTCTTATTATTGGCCAAGCAAATAATAACAGTTGCTATATTGCTACTGAATTACTCCCAAGAGGTTTTCTTAGGACTTAGACAATCTAGGTTGGTATGGATGAGAAATCTCCATTGAGGGGGAAAAGTATCCTTTTTAAAAGGTCAATTTGTGAGAATTTGACACATACCCCATTAAAGAAAGTTGTTCAAAGATTTCAGTAGTTGGCAAAGAACTAATACCATCAGCATCTGCTAATTGGAGATGCCTCCTAACAGATCCTTCAATAACAGTCTTAACTTTGCCATCTATTGTAGCAGTTAATTCTATTTCTCCATTATCAAGTGTTTTGGCAATAGCAGTTTGACAAAACTGTTTGATGAGAGAAACATAGATAGTGGGATTTTCAGTAAGAGCATACCTTATGTGACTAGCATTGAGAAAATCTACTATTTGGTGAAATCCTTCACTTCCCTCTGGTTTCTTTAAGTAGGCGACCATGTTTGTTGTGGTGTCACAGAATTCCAAATTCACCATTGTTTGATTGAGAAAAGTTCGATTAGGGTTTCTGGGGTTCTGTTCGTTTCTGAGAGTATATATTAGGTTTGACAAAGTCAATTGAGATTATATAGATAGCACTTAAGGTTTTGATTGGACCGTCTGAATAAAATCAGTTCTTTATCTTAAAAAAATCTTATGATGTAAAGAAAGATCTTAAACTATCCAAATTAAGGAAACCTATAAGTGAAGAATTGGCGAAATTATCTCAACGACTATATTTAATTAAGAAAAATCTATTATTCCCCAAACAGCACTAACGGTAGCCTAGCAGTACTAAGTTTAGCCTAACAGAACTAATATTAAGCCTAGCATTACTAACTTTACTCAGCAGTATTAACTACCCAAATTTCTTTGCGCGCGCTAGCACGTGCGGCGTGCACTCAACTTTTGAAGGGATTAAGAGTGAAAGGAAGACACTTAATCATTTTAGTTGCATTTAATCTCTGGTTTTGTGAGAACCAATGATTTCAGTATAAATACTGCCTGTGTTCAGATAACTCATTAAAAGAGCCTTCTTGACAGGGTTTTCCAGCTTAAGGCGAGTTGGTTACCTCTAACATAAATGTATTAGATTCACATTGCTGTTATGTCACTAAACCAGATTCCCGTAGACCTAACACTATGCAAATGATAGAATGGTAAATAGTGAGTTAGATCAGTTACTATCTGACTAACTAAAAGCCATCAATTCGTGTTCAGTAGCCTATGCCCAGATGCTTCATTAGGCTCACTGGCAGACATAGGTTGATTTCAAGAAAAAGATTTTAAAGGACTTCCCAACTCAGGTGTAAACTTAGCATTAACCCTTGTCAAGTTATCCCTAAATCCTCTCTATCATTAATCAGCAGATTTTCCTCTAACAAACTCCACAATTGGTATCACCAAATCCAACCATACTGCTTATCCTGCAAGTGTTAGTCCAAAACCAAGAAAACACAATCCAAAGCATTTTCTTCTAAGATTATTAATTATTACTAACAGTTTCAACGAGCTTCTGAAGTATAACTAACAATACTAGTTATACTTAGTAGTACTAATTGATACAACTAACAGTACTAATCCTTTACAAACCATTACAAAGACACAAAGTGATTAAAACTTTAAGGATTTAGCATTCCAATACTTGCAACCAAGTACTAAAACCTTCCAACATCAAGGGCTTTTGTAAGTAAGTCTGTAAAATTGTTATCTGTGTGTATTTTAACCACTTGAATTAACTTTTTATCATTGCAGTCTCTTATAAAATGATGTCTAATCTCTATGTGTTTTGTTTTAGATGTAAAACAGATTCTTATAATACAGATCGTACGTGTTATTAGCCTATTATAATCATGTGTATATAAAATTATACCCATAAACCCCAGTTTGATTCTGAAGCCAAAGTACTTGTCTACACAGCAACTACACTAGCCACATATTCACTTCAGTAAAGGAATGGCAACCAAGTTTGCTCTTGCCTCTGCCATGATATTAATCTGCACCCTAGGAACTGACAACCTCCTGTTGTAGCTTCCTATCCAAGCTTGCTCCAGCATAGTCACTATCAGAATATGCCACCAAGTCAAAGTAAGAAGCTCTAGGATACCAAAGGCCCAATTAGGTTGCCTTTTAGTACAACAATAATAATACTTCTTCATAGCATGTAAGTGTGAAGCCTTAGGTGTGACCTTAGAATCTGTCACATGCACATACTACAAAACATAAAATTCTGGTCGAGATGAAGGTAAGATACATCAATGATCCAATCATTGGACTGTAGAGATGAACATCAACATCATCACCATCTGAGTCCTTAAGCAAAGGCTTTTTCCTGTATCCATTGGGGTGCTAGCTGTCCTAACATCTGTGAAACTAAACTTCCTTAATATGTTAGCTACTATTTACCTTTCTGTTAAATTAGCCCCATCTTACTTTCTGTTTACTGCAACCCTAAAAGAAAGTGAGTTTCTGCCATAGGGGAAGCATGCTGAAAACGTTGCAATGCATTAGTTTCCTCAAACTCAGTATAACATACTCCTTCTTTTAGAGACCAAAGATAATGGCATCAACATAGACAGGTACAAAGCAAAAGTATCCCTGTTGTTTCTTGATAAACAAGGTCTGATCTATCTTTCCTCTGTAAAACCCATTGTCTAATAAATACTTGGCCAAGATTTCATACCAGGCTCTTAGAGCTTGATGCAAACCATAAAGTGCTTTCACCACCTTGTATACTTTGTCTGGATAGTCAGGATCTTCAAACCCTGGAGGTTGACACACATATACCTCCTATTCAATCCTACCATAAAGGAAAGCACTCTTCACATCCATTTGATACACCATAAATCCCATAAAGGAAGCATAGGCTAAGAAAAGCCTTATTGCCTTAATTCTTGCTACAGGGGAAAAAACTTCATCATAATCTATGCCTTCTTCTTGAGTATGTCCCTGTGCAACCAGTCTTGCTTTGTTCTGAATCACTATGACTCTCTCATCTTTCTTGTTCCTAAAAATCCATTTTGTACCATAGCCCTCTTCCCTTAAAGGCAAATCCATTAGTACCAAACCTTTGTAGCTTTAAACTGTAGAACTCTCCTGCCCATCTCTATCACTCTATTCTACCTAAGCTGAATCACTTAGAGCTTTGTCAATCCTTTGGGTTCATTCCTAGGATAGGAAACAAGCAAATAGACAAGTATGAAGGTCTTCAGGAGTTTTCCCTTCATAAACAGTACTAATAAACCCTTTTTCATTTGTAGTCTTTGTCATTCTTCTTGTCTGTACACTAGACTGTACATTACCAATCACATGATCAAGTGAATGTTCTTTATGGATTCTTGTATTTTGGAGTAGAAGGAACTGGATAATGTGTAGTAATGTTGCTCATGTCCACTTCTGTTTCACACACACCACTAACAAAAATCAGCATGGTGGGATTCAAGTGTAAGCATGTATCTCCTAAAAGAAAATAGTCTTTCAGTATTAATACTTGGCCCAACAGTATTAACATCTTGAGTACTGTTTTCAGGCCTTTCTTGATCATCAATTTCATTGTCTTTACATACACCTTCATCATCCTTTTTTCCAGCATCACTATAGGGTTGTGGTTCACCATTACTAGCATTCTTTGAAGAAGAATCAAATAGTGAACCATCTTTCCACAATGGCATCAAAAATGCAGTCTTGGCTAGATCTTGTCTCCTTGCTAGAATGACCTGCACCAATACTTTCTTCTGTACCTACAAAATCATTAGAGTTTGTACCTGCAACAACTGACACATAATTCATTGATTTTGTTAGAACATCAATATCAAACAACCACTTTGGTCCCTCACCTGCAATAATAGGCTTATCCTCTAAAACCTAAATTGCCAAGTTTTCTTCTACTTCCTAGTTCCTAATGTTATATACCCCTAAAAGCTTTACTATTCATGTGAGTATCCAACAAAGAAGCCTCATCTAACTTTTTCCATAAAACTTGCCTTCATCTCACTCTTTTCTAAGGGTATTAAGAATAGTAACCTGACACCCAAATGGTCTCATAAAAAGCGTAGAGCAGGTGTTCTAGCCTCTAATCAGTTCATAAGGGTCTAGTTATTAAGGCTAAACTTTTAATACCCTTATAATGCACAATAGCAAGCATATTGAAATGCTTCAGGCTAAAATGTAGTAGGTAACTTAGAGTCAGCAACATGGTTCTAGCGCCTCAATTAGTGTCCTATGTCTCCTTCTCAAAACGAGCAAACACCATTTTGCTAGGGAGTTCTAGCTATATTAAATGCCCTTCTAATGCCTTTTCTTTTCACAAAACTCACTCATAACTCTATTCTTGAACTCTGTTTCATTGTCACAACTGATTATCTTTACTTTCTTATCAACTAGATTTTCTATCTGAGTTATAAAGCTCTTAAGAAGCCACTAGTCTCCATCCTTAGTTGCTCAAGAAGAAAAACCCAAGTAAAAATCTGCTATAACATCAGTGACAACTAGAAAATATTTCTGTTTACATTAAGCTGCTCAACAAGGAGATAGTTGGACCAAACAAGTCTATATAGCAACATGAATAAAGGCTGAGTAATAGAGTTCTAATCTTAGATCGCGAGAACAAGAGGCTTTTATGTTGTTGCTTTCTGCGCTTAAGGTCAAGCAACACAGTTTTGTCATGTTTCAAAATGTTTTGTAGAAACTCTTCTCACAAAAGATTTGCCTTAACAAGTTTAGTAATCAGTTTTAAAAGTTACCATGACCTAGCCTCATTTGCCATAAGCATATTCCATCACGTGCGGCCATTGCAACCAAGACAAGTTAAACAACTCCTTAGGGAACCAATATTCTTTATATCGGACACTATACATTATTGTTCTTGTCCTGGAACTATTAAAGGAGAAGAACATGACTCTCCATCAGCTAACGTAAAGTTAGGAGACAGAACCAAACATCCAGTTTTAGTAAAAAAAAACACTGTTCTTTTTTTGGCACACATCTGTGATACAAAACTAAAAAAGGGTAAACTATAACTCCTTGACAACAGGTACTCATCCTTAAAATCAAGCTTACCAGTTTAAAAGTGTCCTTTACCTTAAATTTTCCCGTCCTTTTTGCCCTCCCCTAAATGTACATATCCTCCGTCAAATTCCTTGAAGTCTGAGAGATAGGAACCATTGTTCCCTTATCCATGTGCCTTGCGTCATCCACTGTCAACATAGCCGTGAATCTTTGTTAGATCAGTGCGAGTGACACTGCACAGAAAAAGAAGGAAATTAGTTTTACCTTTGGGACCCAAGTCACCACTAATAAAAGAAAATGAAGTTTAAGACAATACATGTGGAACAAAGATTACTCCGACTATAAAAATAAAACCTAAGAAGTGATCCAAACGCTCCTTATTTAATTTAACTCAACTTAGAATATTAATATATATATTGAATCATATATTTTGACACCTAGTTTAAGCTCGTCAAGTGTTTCTATGCTTAATAAGTAGTGTGGGAATTATTTCGACTCTAGATTTAAATTTTAGGAAATAATCCAAACACCCCTTTAAGAGGGAAAGACTTGACCAAAGCGTCGAATGATATACACTAAGTTGTATATTTCGACAATTAATATGAGTTCATCATATGTAACCTAATAAAAGTGAAATAATGGTTATTTTGACTCTAGACCATAATTTTAGACGATAATCCAAATACCCTTTTATTTTAGAGGTTTAATTAAAATTATTAAAATTATCAAAATATATATGAATTATATATCTTGACGACTAATACATATTTATCATGTGTTTATATACGTAAGAAACTGGAGTAATGATCATTTCGACTCTAGACAACGATCCTGGGAGATGATCCAAACGCTCTCTTATTTTGTAAAACATGACTAAATTGTATTATATATATTTCGGCGATAGGTAAGAATTCATTTTTGGAATTTTTAAGCCATTTTTGGCATATATCAACAATGTATGAAAGTGTGTTTTGAAATTTCTTAGTTAAAAAATTTAACATCACATATGTATTTATAAAAATTTCGACCCAATTTTTTTTTATGAATCAATCCTATTGCAAATTTGAACTCCTATTACTACGGGAATCATAATAGTTATGAATTCTAAATCTTAATCATAGGAATATAAAGGTCACAAAAAGAAATTAAAAGATACCCAATTTTGATTAAGAACAAAACTGGATGAAATTGAAAAAAAAGTATGAAAAATCTTATAATAGATGTTGTTTATCGAGTTGTTGGTATTTGCCCCTTCCCAAATTGGATCGATTATGTGTTTGGAGATTGAATTATGGTGGTTTGTGTGTGTGTTCATCCCAGCAGCAACAGGAGGGATAGGACGAGTTTAGTGAGTGTTTGGTTTTGTGTTTAACACGGAAAGAGGGTGTTTGGCGAAAATAAATGGCCGACCCTCTTAGTGATAAGGGGGCCGCCCTACATTACACGACCGATCCCCTTAGAGCTAAGGGGGCCGCCTGTCTGACGACGAAGAATTCTTGGTTTTTCGATTGTTTTTGTTAGTATACAACTATTAAAATACGACGAAAAATACCAGTAATATTATTTGAGATAATCTAGTTCTCGAGAAATAACGTTGAAGTTATATAGGAGGTTTTAATCGACATGTTTAATTAACTTTTCGTTAATTAAATGGGCTTTAATTATTTCAGATGAAATATTTAAGTTGTCGAGATTTTAGAACGAGAAAAAGGTTTAGAGATGATTGACGGAATTTGGTTGACATTTTAATTGATCTTTTTTTAATTAAAGTTACTTTGATTATTCCGGAAGAAATAACCAAGTTGTCAAGCTGAGAGAAGATTTAACGAAGATTAAGTGACATTTTCAATTAACCTCTCGTTAATTGAATATAGTAATTACTTCGGATGAAAAAATTAATTGTCACGATTTAGAGTGTTAATGTGACGAGAATAAAAGAGAAAGATAGAGTCAATGCTCGATAAGCCGGTTCATATAGACGTTGTTCCTTGTAGACATGTAGTCTAGGCGGATGTCATAGTAGATGGGAGTTTGTTTCATCCATAGTGTCATGCCTTTCCGGTGCTCATATATAATTATTTACTAATCCTACTTCTATGTTAATTATTAACCACCGACTCACCATCCTTCTTCTACGTGAGATCACTACATGTGGTCATAGAATATTTTTATTTTGTAGAGGTGTGTAGTGAATTCTAAATTAATTACGAGAGAACAAAGTTCATCATGAACAATTCCTTTCTATTTAATTCTAGGTAACTAATCTAATGATATTTCTAGTTACGACACTTATTTTCACAAGCTTAATTCTTATTCTATTTACTATAATCTTTTTGTTTAGCAAATATTACTTTTAGCATATTGACACATATTTATATAACACTTAGCACATAATCTATGTTCTAAATAGTTTAGAAAGAAGACATACATTTGCCTATGATGTATTCTTCAATGACTAGTGAGAGTAATGTCACCTTTAATGTATCCTTTGTATGTAGTCACTATCTTATGATAGCTCATCATGAGTGAAGAGCATACATAATCTTTAATTCACTTGTCAAGTTCCAAAACTCATTTCCAAGCATATCTACTTAAATATGAGAATTTTAACCATTTGGTCCCCAATATTTCATGGGTCCGAAGTCGTTATTGTCAAACATCATTTGCATATTTTGTATTTGTTTGGATGTATATAGGGTGGATACATTCCCCAAGGAGTGTAGTTTGATTGTTGTCAATAATTCCACATTGTCGAAAATGTATTGGAGTAATTTTGTGTATCTTGATTTCTCCTAGGTCTTGGTGTTTTAGACCGAGGGTGAGAATTATTAGTTCTTTTTGGAGGAAGAGTTTTTGATCTCATTTCGGGTTTAGTAAATATGACTCCGGGTTTTAAGGAAGTTTTATAAGAACTTTTACTTCATCGTCGCTTGCGATGGGAATTTTAGTGTTGTTTATAAGTATGTATTTAGGTTTTGTGCTTGAATTTGATTCTACTAATTTTTCTTTAATAGACTTATGTTTAAGCTCTTGTGATTTTACAAAATTTAATCGTTTAGTCTTACTTGTTGATGCTTCGGTCGAATTAAATCCTAGACCCAATTTGCCTCCGGATGGTTTTTGAAGACATAACATTTTCTTAAGTGATTGTGTACTATTATTAAATAGATTAAGCTTAGAGATTTCCTCCTTAAGTTTTTCATTATCATATTTAAGGTCTTGACATATATTACATTCTTCATTTGTTTCTTTACCTTTTTCTAATTTAGATAATTTATTTTTCAATTCGAGTACTTCATTTTCTAGACGATTTTTAGTTAGTTTTAGTGATTTATTTTTAGCCATGACTTTTAGACCTACTTTGCATAATTGATTATACTCACTATCTAAGTCTTTTTCATCTAATGACGATAAGTCATCACTAAAAAATTCGGTTTCAGAAAGTACCTCATTGGATGCTTTAGCTATAAGACAATTTTCGTCTTTTGTCTTTTCTTCTTTCTCTTCATCGCTATCACTCCATGCTCCTCCAACGAAAGCTCTTTGATTATAGTTTCTCGATAGTTTTGGGCATTTCCTGATGAGATGATTTGGATCTTCACATCTAAAGCATTTTCTTTTGTTTTTGCCATCTTGTCATCTTTATTTCTTTGGGATGACTTTCTTTCATCGCGTGGTTGTCTCACAAATCTTCCTCGTCTTTTGAAGAATTTCTTGAAGTCTCTCACGGCCATGGCGTATTCTTCATCTTCACTATCGGAGGTCGAACTATCTTCATCACTAGATTCCTTCTTAGCCTTCAAGACAAGAGATCTACTTTGTTCTATTTTGCCTTTGACCATTTTGAAATCTTTCTTTATTATTACTTCATAAACTTTCAAGTTTCCAATAAGTTCGTCAAGTGATAGTGATGTCAAATCCTTCGACTCTTCAATAGCCGTAACCTTTGCACGCCATTTAGGATGAAGTGCCCTAAGAAATTTCCTAGCATAGTTCTTGCTAGAAAAACCTTCATCAAGGGCTTTTAGACTAGTAATAATTATGTTAAATCTAGCAAATCCATTATCTATCAATTCCTCTTCCGGAATCGTAAATTGTTCATATTGTTGAACAAGAAGATCTATTTTATTATCTTTGACTTGACTATCACCTTGGTGAGTAATTAATAAAGTATCCCAAATTTCTTTTGCGGTTTTGCATATAAAAATCTTTTCGTATTCTTTACGTGTCAAAGCATTATAAATTATCATTTTAGCTTCATTTTTTTAGCAAGTTTCTTTTTAAGATCATTGATATGTGAGAAATCACATATCCGTTTTATACCAAAAATGACCCTAAAAAGATGAAAATGTGCAAAATTATGCTTGTATATTCTTTTGTGAATGTGTAGGTTTGGATATTACAAGAATCACAAGAAAAGAGTCAAAAACCAGACAAAAACGAACACGAGACGGAATGAGTACACAAGAGCCGAGAATTTATTTGCAAGAGTCAACAAAAGTCAACTTTGGTCAACTCATGTGAAGACAAACCTTTGAAATCACCAAAATACCCTTAATGTTAAATCAATTTCACCAAAAGTCCCTAAAACCAATAACACCGTTAGTCCTTTATTACTAAGTGACTAACGGTCGTTAAGTCTAACATAAACCCAAAACCATTTAACCCTTTAACCGAGCCCAAACCACAACCCGTGGCCCAATACCCTTTTAATATAAACTAAGCCCAAGTCAAACACCCCCCGTTTATAAACCTGGTCAAATGAAACAAAAGGGCGCGAATTTGGTTTACTATTCATCCTCCGTCCCCAAATTTTACCCTGCACCCAATTAACCACACTTAAATGAAATTAACCCTTCTAGAAGTGCATCTGACATGTCTGACACCTAGGGGAGCCACGCTGGCAATCCCACGACATTTGATTGGTTGAAAAACGTGGCACAAGATCCAATAGTCCAAATGATGAGATCAAAGACGGTTAGAGATCAAAGGCTGTGATTAAAGATGGAGGAGCGTCTGAAAGGGCTAGAATGTTCACCTCTCGGCTATAAATAAAGGATGCCTCTCACACACAGTGGATCATCTAGTATAGGAGTAGCTTAATTTAGGTCTAGCTTGTACGTTTTTAGCTTAAAGTCATTTAAATTTCATGTAATTTCTTTCAAAGTATTGTAATTAGTAAATGTTTTAATAAAATTTAGTTTTATCTTAACTCTTGTATAATTCAGTCTTTTATGTTAAGCAATTATGATTTAAAAAAGCATCATAAGCTCTTCATAAGCTCTTTTAAGCTACTCGTACTACACTAAGCTTGTTTACTCTCAGTTAAGCTTACAAAAGCTTAACTGAGTTTGATAATTCAATAAATTCACCTCAAATTTACCACAAATTATTTTTGGAAGGGAAGCCAGAATTGGATGGGCTTCCAGGACCTTACCAGCTTATCCTAGATAAGTTGGAGCTTGTTGAATAGCTCCTTGAGCATTTAAATAAGCCTTGTTTGTGCAAAGGCTATTGTTAGTTTCTATTTTCCATTTTATAGCTTAAATTTGTACTTTAGCTTAATTATGCTTAATGTCTGCTTATTATTAGTTAGATTAGCTATTACTGTCTATGAATTTTTGTTTTTGATGCTTAATATGGTCATGGTTCTAGCTTTAGATCTTAGTTTGCAAGTCTATGTTATAAAACAGTTGAAAAGATCAAAAATTTTAGCAAAATTTGTTAGCTTATTGTTCCTGCTTATTTAGTTCTTAAAATCTGTTCATTAGGTCTTACAGTAGCTTAATGATATCTGGTATCTAAGTTTTAAGCCGTATCTCTCAGTTTTATAAGTTGAAAATGGGTTTAAGTCATTTAAAGGGGTGTTTGACTCAAGGCAGTATTAACCTAAGTTAATACTGTCAAGAGGCTTTTGACTCTTTAAATCAATTTTAAACTTCAAATTTGAGTTATAAAACAAGGTTTTAAGGTCTTTTGATAGGCTTAATTAGGTTTCAATAGGCTTATGTGTAGATTGTAAGGATCTGGGGTCATAAGCTCAGGTTCATATACAGTTTGTGTTTAAGTTTGTTCTAGCTGCATTTAAGGTTCTAGTTGCTCTTATTTAGTCATTTTATAGGTATAAGTCTGCACTTGAGCTTTTATGTTTTGGTAAATATAGTGTCAAATATATCATCAAGCATAAAAAGCCTTAAGGCCAATTTCATGCTTAAAATTCAGTTAGTTAAAGTTAGAATTAGCTTTTAATTTTTAGTGCACAAATAGATTATAGGCCAAAGTAGATAGACTAGGGCTTATTACAAGTTTAAAAGCTTATTTGAATATCTGTTTTTAGTCTGCAAACTTACCTTTTGTCTTTTCATAAAAACTTTAAAAAAACCAAAAATATAATTTTCTTCCTGAACTAGTATTTTCAATAAGCATTTTCTTAGCTTAAATATATTTCAAAATACATTTTGAAGGTTGATTTAGAAAGCTTATAGGTCAAGTTTTAAGGTGGTATAGGCCACCAAGTCATAAAGATCCTTTTGCTTGCTTATAAATAAGCTCGAACAGTCATGTTTGGACTTTTTGTAAACAATTTTGCACTAAAATGCTTAATTGAGATTTTCAGCTTATTGTTTGTTGTTTTAGCTTAATTCCTGCTCAAACTTGTTTGTTAGGTTAGTTATAAGGTGTTTGTAGCTTATTAGGGTCAGGCTTAAGTTTATTTTGTCTTTTAACATAGTTAAACAGTTAAAAGTATCTTTTTCATTTAGCATTTTCTTAGCTTATTTGATTTTCAAATTGTTGTTTTAAGTGGCTTATAGTACAAACTTTCTAGAGGTACAAGTCTTACAGCCATAAGGTTCTATTTGTTTGCTTAAAAATAAGCTCAAAGTTGCCTGTTTGTTTGTTTTGGAAACTGTTTTGAGTACAAATTGCTTATTTGGTTTTTTAGCTTATGGCTTAATAAATTAGCTTAGATTGATTCACAGTTTTGCTTATTAGGTGGGGAGATGTAGGTGTAGGTAGCTTATATAGTTCTAGTAACAACTTATTCAAGTTTAAGAGTTTCTTTAGTTTAAGTTAAAAGCTTAAAATTATTTTAAGTCTTTTCTGTGGTTTTTAAGCTAATTTTCTAGCTTATTGTTTAAGTTTCAAAAAAAAATTCTTTTGTAAAAATTGCTTATTTTAAGCTGCTTAATAACTTTGATCAAAAAGTTTTTGAAAAATAAAAAAAGGGAAGTAGGGAAGTCAGGGGTGAGCAAGACTCGAACCCCTGACCTCTACCCACCTCAACCTTTTTAACGCCTCATAACACACTCACCAAACCAACGTGCCCTTGGGTCTTTTCCATTCTATTTTTTTTTCAAAATTGTTTTAACATCTTTTGGTTCATTAGCAAAATAAGCACTTTGAGTGATAATCTTGCTTATTAGGGCTTATTCGTTTAAGCAATTTCTAAGTTTTAAATTTTCCTGTACTCTTTACAATATTAGCTACTTTTAGGAATTTTCTTAGATTTTTAAATTATAGTTTACTATTTTTCTTGCATTTATTTAGTTTAAAACTTTAAAAAGTCATAAAAAATAAAATAAAATAAAATAAAATAAATTTCTTTTTCTAAAAATCAATTTTAGTCTTTTAGCATCTAGGAAAATTAGTTTGGCCGGTTTTGTTCATTTTTGCTCAAATTAGATTTTAGTTTTTGTTTTCTTAAACCCGTTAGCGTTTTTGTGCATTTTGCTTGTAATTGAACTTTATGTGTCTTTATTTGCTCACTAGTAGGAATTAGTTTGCAAAATCAAAGATTTTAGAACAATTCAAATCATTGTCCAAACAAAAACGGAGTCTCAATTCATAATTCTTGGGGTATAAACGACCCGGTGAACACTTACCGGTTAACATACGATAATTTTGTGTGAATTTTCTAATTACCTTTGTCCTCAAGGGTAATTTTGGAATTTCAATACTTTGATATAGTACGTATATATAAATTGAAGCCAATCAATTTTTGGCGCCGCTGCTGGGGAATTGTGTTAAAGATTCTCTCGTTTGAATTTGTCGATCGTGATTTGGAGAACCTCTCGATTTACTCAAAAATTCGAGGAGACATTTGGAGAGGCATATGAACAATTTAAGGAAATGCTTAGAGCATGTCCCCACCACGGATTTACGGAGTTAACCCAAATAGATACTTTCTATAATGGTTTAAATGAGAATGATCAAGACTCCTTAAATGCCGCGGCGGGTGGAAATCTTTTGAGTAAGACTACTAGAGAGGCTTTGAACATAATTGAGAATAAATCAAAAGTTCATTATTCATGAAACAAACCTCGAAATGGTTCAGGTGAATTGACGTCTAGGGAAAGTCTAGGTACTACGGATGAGAGAATTGATAACTTGCGGACCAAATTTCGACCAATAGGTTGAGAATGTTACTAAGAAAGTTGTTCACTTCCCGCTAAACGATTAAAGCGTTGAGATATTCTTGAAAAGTTACTTATATATTCGTGGTGCTCATCCGCTTTCTATCTCTCTCTTTGTCCTAATACCCGATAGCAGTCAATAGAGGGGGTAGGTTGTGGGGGAGTCGGCAACGGGTACTTACAATCAAGTACTCCTCCAAACCGTGTATAGCAACCACTACACCACCACGTTTTTGCTCCGGTACAAAAGTCAAAAATAGTCTAATCAAATTCAAGGTTTCAGGGAATAAATTTAATCGGAAATATTTTTCAGGAAATTATGGTTTTCAAAAGCTCAAATTAATCATGCTCCAATTTTCAAAATCAAGGAGTACAAAACAACATTTCAGTCTAATAATCAAGTTCAACAAGGGATTCCGAATGAGTTTTCAAGTTATATGAAAGCTAATGAGTCATTAATGAGAAATATGCAAAGTCAAATTAATGAATTAAGGGGTAATTTTAGTAAGCAAGAGGAAAGTCTTAGGAGGAATCTTAATAATGATATGCGGAGTATATTAGGAAGTTTCTTTCAAAACCAAGCCTCAACTTCGGGTACTCTTTCGAGTAATACTATTCCAAACCCGAAGGGTGAGATGAAAGCAATCACTACTCGAAGTGGTGTTGCTTATGAGGGACCTTCGATTCCTACTAATCCTTCTCCCAAAAAGGTAGTGGAACGAGAAACCGAGGAGACAATGGATAAGGAGCAAACTAATTTCCAAGGAAGTACCGCTCACATCCAACCTCCGGTTAACCCCATTCCGATTCCGGAACCCGATGTTCCGAAGACTTTACCTAAGCCTAATATTCCATATCCTTCGAGACTTAATGATCAAAAGTTCCGTGAAAAATCTTCGAATCAAATGGAGAAGATTTTTCAAATCTTTCAAGATTTGCGCTTCGACATTAGCTTCGCGGACGCTTTACTTTTGATGCCAAGATTTGCTCCTACGATTAAGAATTTGGTCATGAATAAGGATAAGTTGTTTGAATTAGCTAAGATACCATTGAATGAGAATTGTTCGGCGATGCTCCTTAAAAAGCTTCTCGAAAAGCTTGGAGATCCCGACAAGTTTCTTATACCATGTGATTTCCCAGGAATGGATGTATGTCACGCCTTGGCCGATCTTGGCGCGAGCATAAATCTTATGCCTCTTTCCATTTGGAAAAAGCTTTCCCTACCCTAACTACCGCCCACCGGATGACTCTAAGCTAGCGGATCGTTCCATACTCGCCTAAAGACTCGCCAAAGACATTTTTACTTCAAAAGGTAATTTCACACGGGGTAGGGGGGGGGGGGTCCATACCGACTTTGGGTTATCGATCTAAGTACATCTGTGCACACGCAGATTTGGCACTCACTAGTGAGGCCATCCCCTCGGTTCCTCTCAAGTCTAGGGAGATCCTTCTTGAGGACCGGCGGTGCCTTAATTAATGTTTATGGAGAAGAAATAACCCTTCGGGTTAATGACAAAGCCGTGAATTTTAATCTCGATCAAACTACGAGATACTCCTCTATATATGATGATATATCAGTAAACCGAATTGACATCATTGATGTTTCTAGTGAGGAGTATGCTCAAGAAGTGTTAGGTTTTTCTAATAATTCTTCGGGTGGCAATCCCACCATGAATTTTAAGCCTATTATTTCTGTCTCTTTTCTTTACTTCACTCCGTTTGAGGAAAGTGATTTCATTTTGGAAGAAGTAGATGCTTTTCTCAAGGATGATTCAATTTTACTGGAAATTGATCATGTCGTTTGTGATCCGGAGGGAGATATTTGCTTAATTGAAAAATTGTTGAATAATGACCCATTTTAACTCCCTCCGATGAATCTTAAGCAAGTAGAAGTGACTAAGGCAAAATCTTCAATTGAAGAGCCTCCAGAATTAAAGTTAAAAGATTTACCATCTCATTTGGAATATGCTTACTAAGAAGGAATCGATAAGTTACTAGTGATTATTGCAAAAGGTTTAAAAGATGATGAAAAAGAAGCCCTCTTAAAGGTGCTTAAATCACATAAACGGGCCATTGCTTGGAAAATCACCGACATCAAGGGTATTGACCCTCGTTTTTGTACTCACAAAATCTTGATGGAGGAAGATTATAAACCCACGGTACAAAGTCAAAGACGGGTTAACCCAAAAATTCATGAGGTAATCAAAAAGGAAGTAATCAAACTTCTTGATGCCGGAATGATTTACCCGATCTCTGATAGTCCGTGGGTAAGCCCCATTCATTGTGTACCCAAGAAAGGTGGTATAACCGTTGTTGCTAATGAAGATAATGAATTGATTCCAACACGATTAGTTACCGGGTGGAGAGTTTGTATTGACTATAGGAAATTAAATGAAGCTACTCGTAAAGATCATTTTTCGTTGCCATTTATGGACCAAATGTTAGAAAGATTAGCCGGAAATGAGTTTTATTGTTTTCTAGATGGATTTTCGGGATACTTTCAAATCCCAATAGATCCCCAAGACCAAGAGAAAACCACTTTTACATGCCCTTATGGAACTTTCGCTTACCGTCGCATGCCATTTGGCTTGTGTAATGCTCCCGGTACTTTCCAAAGGTGTATGATGGCCATATTCCATGATATGATCGAAAAGACTATGGAAGTTTTCATGGATGATTTCTCGGTTTTTGGGGATAGTTTTGCTACTTGCCTCTCCAATTTAGACAAAATGCTAAAAAGGTGTGAAGACACGAATTTAGTTCTAAATTGGGAGAAGTGCCATTTTATGTGTAAAGAAGGAATTGTGTTAGGTCATAAAATATCAAAGTTCAGGATTGAGGTCGATCGAGCAAAAGTTGATGTTATAGCTAAGCTCCCTCATCCGACTACCATAAAAGGTGTTAGGAGTTTCTTAGGTCATGCCGGTTTTTACCGACGATTTATCCAAGACTTTTCAAAGATAGCTAGACCTATGACTCACCTTCTTGAGAAAGAAACACCGTTTGTGTTTTCTAAGGATTGTATTGATGCTTTTGAGACTCTTAAAAAGAAGCTTACCGAAGCTCCGATCTTAGTTGTCCCCGATTGTAACCTACCTTTCGAACTCATGTGTGATGCTAGCAATTTCGCGATTGGTGTGGTTTTAAGACAACGAAAGATGAAGCATTTTTAGCCTATACATTATGCTAGTAAGACAATGACCGAAGCTTAAATTCATTATACTACGAAGGAAAAAAGAAATGCTTGCCGTAGTTTATGCTGTTGGAAACACGAAAAGTGTCGGTCACTTCCAAAGTTGTAACAAGTCTTAGCTCACAGTTAGTATAAGGATTAGATTAGTAATCTAGTCTGGCCCAAGGCCCATGGGTGGCCCAACTCCATCCCATGGCCGGCCAATGTAGTATATATACACCCTTTCCTAGCCTTGGAGAGGGTTGGTTGTTCCATTTTTGTTTCACACACATTCAATAATACTTCATCCATTTTCCATCATCTCTTTCTCTAACAATCCAACCCACATCTCACTTATTGTTCTTAGTTGATCTTAAGATTACTAGTATTCTACAATTGGTATCAAGAGCCATGGAGTGGTGTGTTTAGATTTTTGTGTTTGATTTGTGTTCAAAACCTTTACAAAGAGCAAATTAGTGATTAAAATTTTTTTTGGCTTAAAAACCTTAAAGTTTTCATTTTTTTGTTCCTATAGGGTTGGTAACACTAGTTGTACAAGATTTTTTGCTAAAAACCATTAAAAATCGTGTCTTTTTTAGTTTTGAAAATTTTGGGTTTCGTACTAGTTAGAACCGAACTAGATAATCGAACAAGGGAATCGAACTAGAGGACCGAACGAGCGGATCGAACGAGCTGTTGTATAGGTTGAACCGAACGAGCTTCTTCAGTCTCAATCGAACGAGCGTTCTCTAGTTAAGATCGAACGAGTTCTTCTAGTTAGAGTCGAACGAGCTCTCTCTAGTTAAGATCGAACGAGCGTTTTCACTAAGTTTGAACCGAACGAAAGGACCGAACTAGCGGATCGAACGAGAGGATCGAACTAGCGGATCGAATGAGAGGACCGAACCAGTGAAAAATAAATTCAGTTTAAACTTAACAAACTCAATTTTAAATTTACCGGTTATTTATTAGGGACTTGTAAACTCACGTGAACAAACAACTTGTTTTCCTTGTTTTGTAAAGAATTGTAAAAAAATCCCATGTAGTTTTAAATTCAAGGATCAATAATCACTGTAACCAAAACACAATTTCTTTCTTACTACCGATCGATCCGTTTGTAATCTTTTGATATCACAATGAGTCTCTTGCTGATAAATCACTTTCTCTTTGGGAGACAACAAACCACGATGACTTGAAAAACACTTATATATTATGGAAAAGCCGATGGATTTATATGATGAATAGACCACATGAAGAATGATACTTGATTGTTGAATAAAGGAAGTGTTTGGCTTCATCACTCGGATGGAGTAACAAGGCTAAGGCATATGTTGAACTAACTCCAGCTGAAGCAATTCAAGCAGATTGCGACTCAAAGCTATAAACATCATTCTCAAGACCTACCAACTTAAATCTGTAATGCTGCATTAACCGTGAGTCAACATGTGTGGCAAAAGCAATCTTTTGGAGATGATTAAACATGCTTATGCAAGGAACGTCATTAAGCCAAACAAGAACGTGAGGTCAAGATGTTATTGATGTATTTGATAAGTTCATCTTAAAGAAAGAGTGACGTTATATGAGTACTTACTTGAGGTTCACTCTGTTACCTCCAATGATTCGAATATTTAACAAGATGCCGTTGGAAGCAGTTTCAGTGGAACCCAAGAGTCTTTAAACACTTCTTCATGATGAATGGAGCAAATATGTTACTGATGTTAAAACTGGTCACAAGGACTTGCACACTACCCAATGTGATCACTTCATGCTCATCTACAACAACATGAACGAACAGCAATTGAAGTTGTTTGATGCATGACGCAACCCTGATCCTCTTGCTTTAGTTGCATTCACCAATTAACTCAGCAGCTTATCTCAATTCATTACCCACTCTCCACGTCTAATCTCAACATCAGGTTTTACCATATTCAATCTTCCAGTTTGTTACACCGTATCAACATCAACAATATCAACAATCAATCAACACCTCTTTAAATTTACTTATCCAAAAAATGAGTTCATTCCACTGTTCACAACAAGTTTATTCTCAACAACCATCAATCCACAGTTTGAATTTGCTCCACAACATATCAACAACATACACCTGAGTTTTCCCAACCAGACTCCAGTCTAGTTGTTTCTAGTGTTCCTCGAAGGGGGATGATCAATTGAAGCAATTATTTAATATGATGTTGATTCTTACATGCGGTTGTCACTTTCTCGGCTATCCTACTACGAAACAATCAGCTAAGGACTTAGTCAAACCCTCGTCAACAAGACTACCATTATGATGGAAAAAGTGACTGTGCAACCTGGTTCAGGGGAGAACAAACTTCTTATGCTGATGGAACAACAAGAAAATACACACCTGGTGCAAGTGGTACCAACTAAGGGGAGAAAAGGACTGGTGATTTTATTACAATTGCAACGGGGAGGCGTCATAATTGCCAAGCAGTGCACTAAGCCCAAAAGGAAAAGGGTGAAAAATGGTTTAAACGTTAAAGTGTTGTTGGTTCTAAGTCAGCAGGTGGTTCAAGCTTTAAGTAGAGGAAGAAATCGCTTTTTGGCAGATCCCAGGAACTTTCTGAAATTCAACCTCTTAGACAGTCATCACCACAATGTGCTTATCAACCGAATGATCTGGATGCCTATGACTCTGATTGTGATGAACTCAAATTCAGCCAAGATTGCTCTTATGGAATCTATCAAGGAATGGCTAGATGCATCATGAGGTACAAATACAGATATCTGAAATAGATTTAATTCCCTATCAAGTTGAGAGTTCATGACGTCTTCCTGAACAGTCTAATGATGTGAGTCATGTACGGGAAACTGATAGAACTAGTGATAGCATTATCATTCCTTATTTCGGATCTGAGTGAAATCAAAACAGGAAACTGTCTAGAATTCTAACTCTTTTGCTCAACAGATGTCTTGATATTGTCTATGTTTGAATCAAATAACTACCCAGTGACGCATTTGCACACTGTTAATATAAGCTTTGGTACCGAGCTTGACAGATATAAATAGAGTTAAAGATATGAAGAAAAAACAAAATGTTGAAAAACAGTTTTCAGGATCAAATGAACAGTTTGCAGAGATGTAAATCTTAGCAAAATCTTTTCGACCAAGGCCAAGAACAAGGAGTGTTTATGAAAACAGTTCTGAACTCAAAAATAAGTTGAAATTAGAAAGTAAACAGAATATTGATAGAGCAATTGAGTTAGAAAAGATTAATGCAATTGATCAACATCATTTCAAAAGGTCAATCTGCGCAAACTGATTCGTATGCTGACTTCAATCCTAAAATTTATTTGATCAATCTCGAAACAGCTATCGGTTATGAAAAACCTTTGTATGAAGAAAGCTCGGGAGTCAAAGCCAAAGCTGTATGACGTCCCTGATTCTGATGAAACATTAGAGCTAAGTGAAAAGAGTCGTTCAAAAATGCTTTTGAAAGAACAAGATCCATTGTTTGTGAAACATAAAATAAACACGAAACCCATTAATTATGATATTCTTAATAACGATTACTACAAACGATTTGTTCGACAAATCTGACTTTATATGTGACATGCACTATTGGGGACAGCGACTTTTCGGATCCCTAGCTTTAGACCCATATCATTCTTCCAAAACCGTCATAGTTGAGGTTCCAAATGTATTCCTACAGTAAGTATGGTGAATACTAGCTCTGAAGAGCTTAAACGATATCTTACTGGCTTTGAATCACGTTGTCAAATAGAAAGAACCAGCCAAGCTATCCCTGAGGACGTGGGGGTTTGAACATACAAACGGCTTATTTTACGAGATGAAATCATTACGTTTTAATAAAAAATTTAAAAAGATTATCTTCAATAACTTCAACGATACTTGGTTGAAGAAACTTGCTGATGTCCAAAAGTCTTTTATTCAAATGGAACAGGATGTCGAACAACATCGCTTGGAGTCCGCAGAATTCTCGAAGTTAAAATGATCAAGTTTTGAGGAAAATGAACGACTCTTGGCAAAGCCATTGAGAAGGATATTGTAAGAATGTTGTGACTTTTGTCTGTGAATGCAAGTGGTGAAATGTGACTTGAATGTCAAATGTGTTTCTCGAACTCCGGGACTGACGCTGTCAAGAAAATGGATTTTGTTGCTCAGAAACCTTCCGATCAACCTTTGCCAAGTGTTTTAAACTCTGAACAATTGCAACACTTTGGAAGCGATTCTTCAACTTTATCAAGAAAAATTTTTCTACAAGGAAAACCAGTGTTTATATAAAATGCTCCGAGTTTAACTCAGTTATTTGAATTAAGTGAATTAGAAAGCTCAGTCTCCGCGAAAGACCAAGTCCATTGTTCAAGTTGAAAGAGCAATTAAGTCTTAAGGAATCGTGGGAGGATAGTTTCAGTCAAACTGGATTTGGATGAAAATTGAGACATAAACATGGACTTGGACAATGAGTGATGAATAATTGTTGTGAGAGATGAGCATTTGAAACAGACTTTATAAACAACTTTATGACTCGATCTTAAACAAAACCGTGTTCAATCAACAGAACACAATGTGATTGCGTTAATCAGCAAGTCAATATAAAGTCTGGGGGGGGGGAATTGATTTAACTGAAAAACTTCAGGAACAAGGTTTGGTCATAGCAGCGTTAAAAAAATGAGTTAAGGCAACCTTAAAGGACAAGCGTTAGTTATCCAAGGAGATTGTGACCCACTCTGTTGATCCAACAATGTCTAAGTATAACATGGAACCAATACACCAATTGAGACTGTAAAAAGGATGCTCATCTCCGTATATAAGCATATACAGGAGAAGCTTTGTCTTAGGGGATATAGTCGAACATGTAAAAGCAAATTATCACAAGATACGCGTCGCGCTTTTGTATCCCGGTGTAAGTGTGTATCGCATAGATGTGTCACACATAATTAGATCGTGTGCCTCGCATTAACAATTGGGTCTCCATTGATTGAGGTCACTACCGAGGACAAAAGACACCGATATTAGGTTGGCAGAATCTCATCTCAATCCACAGAAACACACAAAATCAGCCTCAACTTTCAACATCAGTTTTCTAACAAGCGTGTGTTTCATTCTACAGGAGTAAGGATTTCTACTAGTGCTAGCGACTTTCCCGCTTAGCGCAATCTCAATAATGATAGATTCGCTCAAACACCAAGGTGTGTAGATTCGAAGAATATGTGTGTAGACGCTTACCCTAGGAAAGTTAACTCTGTGTAAGACCATACCCCAGAATGTGTGTACGGTTAAGTTAGATGGTGTGTGCGGTGTTGTGTCTCAGAAACAAGATTATTCTGTTATTTTGTACTGTCCGTGTGTGCTCTCGCACCCATGTTGTGTTGTGTTTACTTTGTGTGTTCTCTTAATTACTGTGTATGTCGGAATCTCTGTGCGAGACCTTAGAAGAATAAATCTAAGATCAAGTATAGTGGAACCAACAGGAAAAAGGTGTCTCACTAAGATAAGGATATATTGGAGACCTACCGTCGGACCTTCACTATTGTGGGAAATGCGTGCCCTTTAATAGGATTACCACTACATAATGAAGTGCCTTCTAGGAAAGCAATAGTTCTTAGACTCTGAACTCACAAACTGTGGTTACATTGGTTATATCCAAGAAAACCTAGGAAGAATAAAACTATGAGTCCGTTACGCAAAAACTAAGGTTTTAAACCAATGTTGCTAACAAAAGGATCACAGTAAATCCCGGGGATCCACAAAAACCAATATTCCATCTACTTCTTTGAATGAATGCAGGTTGTCCAAATCGTCCTCTGGTATTTGGATTCCGGTTGCTCGAAGCACATGACAGGAGATCGCTCTCAGCTCACCAATTTGTCAAGTCAAATTCTTAGGATACAGTTAAATTGGAACTGATCAAGTGCAAAGTATATGGGTTTTGGAGATATCAGTTTGGGAATGTTATTTTTCAAGTGTTTATAGTTGAAGGACTTGGCATAATTATTTTCTGTGGGACAATTTTGTGATCCAATCTTGAGTGGCTTTTACGTAACACACATTGCTTCATTCGCAATCTGAAGGTGTTGATTTATTGACGGGATCTCGAGGGGTTAACCTCTTTATACTCTCTCTCTTGGGAATATATTTTTTTTTTGATGGCATCTCTCCTATCTTGTCTATTGTCAAAGGCGTCTAAAACCAAGTCCTTGGGGGGCTTATGGCATCGTGTTTTTCATTTGAATTTGGTTCTATCAATCATCTAAGCACGACATTGGACATTGTACGGAGGTTCCCTAAGTCAAGTTGAAAGGATCACTTATGTTTCTGCATGTGCAATAGGAAAGTTCAAAGAAAACCTCACAAAACCCAAATTTGAGACACCAATCAAGCAAACTCTACCTTGTTGCATATGGTCTATGTCGGGACATGCGTGTCGCGAGTGTCAATGGAAAGACGTACATCCTCTATTATTGTCGATGACTACTCGCGATTTACAGGGTGAAATGCTTGCGATCAAAAGATGAAGTCCAGCTTTTATTTATCTATTTTTTGAGATGATCCAAGTACGACTTAAGGAATCGTCCGTCGCATCAGAAACATATAATGGAATGAGTTTGTTAATAAGACATTGCAGTGAATATATGAGAAGGACTGGAAACTCTCATGAACCTCAGTTGCAACGCTCTCACAGCCATAAACGGTGTCTGTTGAAAGACGAAATTAAGCTATCGAAGCCAGCACGCACTATGTTTATTTTATGCAAAAGCTCCCTTTACTTTTCTATGGGCGAAGCGGTTGCCAGCTGCTTATACCCAAATGTTCTCTTGTATCTTGTGCTGTTATATTATGAAGTAACGCTCCCTGACATATTTCCGCTGCGACACATTTTTGGGGGTGTTACAGGGATAACCTTTATACACTCTCACTTGGGAATATGATGGCATCCTCTCCTATTTGTCTATTGTCAAAGGCGTCTAAAACCAAGTCTTGGTTATGGCATCGTCGTCTATCTCATTTGAACTTTGGTTCTATCAATCATCTGGCAAGACATGGACTTGTACGAGGTCTCCCTAAGCTCAAGTTTGAAAAGGATCACTTATGTTCTGCATGTGCATTAGGCAAAAGTTCAAAGAAACCCCACAAACCCAAATCTGAAGACACCAATCAAGAAAAACTCTACCTGTTGCATATGGATTTATGTGGGCCAATGCGTGTCGCGAGTGTCAATGGAAAGAAGTACATCCTCGTTATTGTCGATGACTACTCTCGATTTACATGGGTGAAATGCTTGCGATCAAAAGATGAAGCTCCAGCTTTTATTATCAACTTTTTGAAGATGATCCAAGTACGACTTAAGGAAACCGTCAGACGCATCAGAACAGATAATGGAACTGAGTTTGTTAATCAGACATTGCGTGAATATTATGAGAAGGTTGGCATCTCTCATGAAACATCAGTTGCACGCTCTCCACAGCAAAACGGTGTTGTTGAAAGACGAAATCGTACGCTAATCGAAGCAGCACGCACTATGTTAATTTATGCAAAAGCTCCTTTATTTCTATGGGCCGAAGCGGTTGCCACAGCCTGTTATACCCAAAATCGTTCCATGATACGTCGTCGTCACGGTAAAACACCATATGAGCTTTTACACAACAAACCTCCCGATCTATCGTATCTACATGTGTTTGGTGCACTTTGCTACCCAATGAATGATAGTGAGAATTTGGGCAAGTTACAACCAAAGGCTGATATTGGTATTTTCATTGGATATGCCCCCACAAAGAAAGCTTTCCGGATTTACAACAGACGTACCAGACGAATAATTGAAACCATTCATGTTGATTTTGATGAGCTGACCGCGATGGCTTCTGAACACAGCAGTTCAGGACCCGCTCTTCATGAAATGACTCCTGTATCAATCAGTTCAGGACTCGTGCCAAACCCTCCTTCTTCAACACCATTTGTACCACCTTCGAGATCTGACTGGGATTTGTTGTTTCAACCAATGTTTGATGAGTCACTTAATCCCCCACCTTATGTTGATTTACAAGCACCAGAAGTCATTGCTCCTATTCCTGAAGCAGTTGCACCTGAACATGCTGTATCAACTGGTTCACCTTCCTCAACTACAGTTGATCAAGATGCACCATCACCAAGTAACTCTCATACAACACAAGAAACTCAAACCTCCAATTGTTTATTATTTCTCATATGTAAATAAGATAAACATGATATTGAAGATGCCACACATATGGGGTAATGATCCGTACTAAACTTCGGTATTCCAATTCCAAAGTTCATTCTGATCAATCTTCCATCAGACTTAGTCATGACAATTGTGCATCCCGACACCAAGTTTTGAACACACTACAAATTGAAGACGCAGGATGCTCGCCACTTTGAGAATATAAATCGGCTCTTGACAGACCAGTTTCCACACGACTCCAACTTCATGAACAAGCCCTATTCTGTTACTATGATGCCTTCCTAACATCAGTCGAACCCAAGAACTACAAAGAAGCATTAACCCAAGCATTTGGATGAAGCTATGCAAAGAACTACCATGAATTTGAACGTCTGGAGGTTTGGGAACTTGTTCCTCCTCCTGACAAAGCATTTGTCATCTCTCTTAAGTGGATCTAAAGTTAAAACTTGCTGAGTAGAGGTAATTCTGAAAAAACAATGCTCGTGGGGTCGCTCGTGTAACGTCAAGAAGAGGGTAGTGATTTCGAAGAGTCATTCGCACCCGGTTTAAAGATTAGAGGCTATACGAATTTTGCTAGCGTTTGCTGCTCATCATGAACATGGTCAAACTACCGAAATGGATGTGAAACGCGTTTCAGAATGGTAATCTGCGAGAAGAAGTTTATGTTAGCCAGCCGGACGGATTTGTGGATCCAGACAAACCTAACCACGTATACAAGCTTAAGAAAGCTCTTTATGGGTTGAAACAAGCTCCACGTGCGTGGTATGATATGTTGTCTTCATTCCTGATATCCAATGACTTCTCCAAAGGCTCAGTGGATCCTACTCTGTTCATCCGTAGAGAAGGCAACGATCTAATTCTGGTACAAATCTATGTCGATGATATTATCTTTGCTGCCTCTACTCCTGAACTGTGTGATCTATTTGCTAACATTATGTGTTCAAAATTCAAGATGTCGATGATGGGAAAAATCTCATTTTTCTTAGGACTACAGATTTCTCAAAGTCCCAGAGGCATCTTCATAAACCAATCTAAATATGCTCTTGAATCACTTAAAAAATATGGCTATGAATCTTGTGACCTAGTGGATACTCCCATGGTGGAGAAGTCCAAACTGGATGAGGATAAAGAAGGGAACGCTGTAGATCCATCACATTATCGTGGTATGATTGGCACCCTCCTTTATCTTACAGCCAGTAGACCTGACCTACAATTTGCTATATGCATGTGTGCCCGGTATCAGGCTCGGCCTACCGAAAAGCACCTAAATGCAGTAAAAAGGATCTTTCGGTACCTAAAAGGAACCGTTCATCGGGGCCTTTGGTATCCGAAGGATTCTTCCTTTGCACTAACAGCATTTGCAGATGCGGATCATGCTGGTTGTCAAGATACACGCCGTAGTACTTCTGGCAGTATACAACTTTTGGGTGATAGACTTGTAAGCTGGTCGTCTAAAAGGCAGAAAAGCGCTGCGATATCCAGTACGGAAGCTGAATATATTGCCTTGTCGTCTTGGTGTTGTGCTCAAGACCTTTGGATGATCACAACACAACTTACCGACTATGGCTTTGGATTCAATAAAATTCCAATGTACTGTGATAACAAAAGCGCTATTGCCTTATGCTGCAACAATGTTCAACATTCCAGATCAAAGCATATAGACATCCGGTTTCACTTCATCAAGGAGCATGTTGAGAATGGTGTGATCGAACTTTACTTTGTCAATACGGAATATCAATTGGCGGACATCTTCACTAAAGCCCTTGGACGAGAAAGAATTGAATTTCTTATCAACAAGCTGGGAATGCGGAGTTTTTCGCCGGATACTCTGAAACAATTGGCAGATGAAGTTGATGAATAGTGGTGGTACCTATTCAAATATCCTGTATCATACGTAAATACTTAAATCAGAAAAACACAAAAAGATTTTCATTTTAATTTTTATTTTTTCTAAAAACATAAAAACCAAAAATATTTTCTTTTATATAAATTTTTACAAAAACAAAATACAAAATTAAAAAAAAGAAAAATTCAAAAAGAAGGTTTACAATGGCATGTCTTCTGAAATCGATAACATTTACGGTCTTAGAAATGTCATTTAACAATGATACAAGTCTGTAAATGAAGTTCGAGCAGAAGTTACAAATGCTTCAAACAAACCAGATGGATTGCTATTATTCAGATAGCAACCCCTGTCACTCCTTAAAGGCCAAGTTATTATCAAAAAGAAAACTGCCTCTCAACGGAATTTATTCTCGGGCATGGTCTACTTTATGACCAAGCAAAGGGCTTGTGATTACTTTTGCATCACACCCATAGCTTTCTGTATCCATAATGTACGTTTTTTTTTTTTTCAGTGGGGAATCTATTGAATAAATAAAGATATCTTATTTATCTTGGTGTTTGTTTGTTTTTAAGCACATACAAAATCATTCCTCATTTAAACTACTATTCAATATAACATTTGACTTTCTCAAACATTGTCTAACACTCGTAAATAGAAAACGGGTCATTGTTTGAGGGGGAGAGAATGTCAAATTTCTTTGTCATGATCAAATGAGCTGTAAAAAGGGAAAAAGATTTTCAAACGATATCTCGATTGTGCTTTATGTGTTACTTGTTTTATGCCTTTAGGGTGTAGTTTTGCTAATTTATGTCTATAGGTATGAGAGTTTAAAACATTTGGGACCAAGTGTGCTATTTGTTTATCTTGAATATACCTTATAAAACATAATTGGCAAGATTAATAAGTAGTATAAGATGAGGGGCCAAAAGTGTCAAAGTTAGAAATCGGTTAGTGAGGATCGAACGAGTGGATCCTAATGTGGATCGAACGAGTGATTGCAAACAAGAACCGAACGAGTGACCATTAATATGGATCGAACGGGTGCCTAATTGCATGGATCGAACGAGCGTCTATTTGTCTAGACCGAACGAGTGTCTAAATGAGAGGATCGAACGAGCACATGTTTGTGAGAATCGAACGAGCACATGTTCTAAGGACCGAACGTGTGCTTGTGTACATGGACCGAACAAGTGTAATTGCAGTGCAACTCGATCTATCTGTTTCTTCTTTAGGACCAAACGAGTGTTATTCTTTGAGGACCGAACGAGTAGAGTTATCAACACTTAACCAATTTTTTGACATAACTCACTTAAGATCAAATTTTTTCTAACTAAGATTAAATTCAGAACAAAGCCTCTTTAGTTTAAAATAACAGTAAAAGCATACAAAACCAAGGTGAACTTCATTCGACCTTTAATTGTTAGGATAGTGCCCTCGTCTTACACGCTATTGTCTATCTAGACCTCATGAAATCTCAATAGCGATCAGATTGCTTTGATGATGCATTGGTGACGACGACCATCACGTGGGGTGACCTTACGGCTTCTACAAAGGACATATGATTTAATCATATGTTGTTTCACATCTAAAAAAAAAAAAGTCATCCCTCGTCAATACACTTATCTGGAAATATGTGCATTAATTGTGTAGACTTATTTGAGTATTATAAGAAGTGCTCGAGTATAAAGTTTATCAAGAATTTCTTATTAAATTTCAAAATGTTAAAATAATTGTAGACTCGCAATCATCTTATAAACACTCAAACTTTAGGGGGAGCAATACATGTCCAATCTGCCTATAATATCGCATTTGTCCCCCAAAACGGTTAATCAATTGATATCCTCCAAAATAACAAGGGATATAACATTTTGGATAAGGGGAGAAAATGGTGGATTAACCTTGACTAAAGATATATTGACAGAAGTGATAAAGATAAAATGGACCAATCACTCCATAACTAGCATGTACTACGAATTAACGGTCACATGTATAAGAGGGGGAGCTTTTTAGTGATAATAAAAAACTTTCAAAGTGTAAATCTTTTGATATTTATATCAAACACTTTGATTGAAATTTTCAACAATTTTTGGAAGATCCCGTATGAAATACCCAAATACTCATCATGTTCTTAAATTTTATGAAGTTATAAAGCGTTAGGCTTAGTATTCAAATCCCATGATCCAGCCAGAACCGGAGGATCTCCCCCGGGACAAACCCTAGTTATTTGACGAATTCCTTAGGTATGATTAAAAAGATAAAAGTGAGAAAAAGAGGAGAAAATGCACAGAGAAGCCGTCAACACTAGTAACAAACCACAAACAAGGTGTTTAGTTATGAAGTCTCGGTATTCATTGAAGGGGTTGCAAGAAAGAAAAACGAACAGTAAGGAAAAGGGTGAAAAGCAAGAAGCCCTCCAAACACATAGGTCAGATACCACTTGTTCTCAACATAATCTGTCAGAAACACTCCAAGGTGTTTGTCTGACATGGAAGACAGTCATGGACCCTATTTGACGCAAAGCACAAAACCCCTCCCAGCTACTCAATAGTCTGAAAGACTTTGTTCAAAAATCACGGAGATACACCTCTTATCTATTGCCTCTCTCACTCCGATTAGTTGATATAGAAAAGGTGGCACTCAGCTCCAGCCATCCGATCACTAAAAACAAAGTGCAGCTATTGAGTCTAGAGCCAAAGAGATCCATCCATAATCTCATTAGGACAACTTGTCTAATTAACTTGCTACTCACACAATGGAATTACAAGATACATACGAAAGTCCATCGCATATCCTTGTGATTTTGCCCAGAACATTCATAGTGACTTCATTCACTGAATGAAGATGGAAACTCCTGCTTGAGCCAACATCAAACACGCTCATGTAGGAACTTGTGGCATTGCTTTATGAATTCAAACGTGTGACAACTGTGAAAGAAACACGGTGCGATTCCTAAAAGAACAAACTTGTTTCCAGGAAATGGATCAACTTGATTAGTGATTTTTGAAATTATAAAACACCTCTCGTGTGTCACAAAAACAATTTTGTAAGTGATACACCGAGTTGATTTTCAAATCAATTCATCTATATCACTCGGTGAGATAGTAACTCACTGGTTCACTCTTATCGTGCTGTCTGCTTTGAGACGTTCCATAATGTAGAACATGCTGATACGATGAATCTCATAGCTTATGTGTTAGAAAATCAATACTAAAGCTTGGAAATCAACCACAAGATGATTCTTCATAAATTGAAATCTAACTGATCAACAGGTCGGATCCCTCACGGATCTAAGGTTTCTTTCACACCAAACCTAGGATGAATGACAAAGCCATATTCGTCCCCCTGTTTTATTGCTAACTGTTTATGCAGATATCTAAAATGTGGTGGAGGTCCCTGATTCTTTCCAGCTTCCTCACAAATCATAACCACATCTCATACCCGACCGACAAACATAAAGTCATCATGAAAGCTCAAGTACATGTTTCAAGACTTCCGCTACTCTGATACCACACATCTTTCTAGAAGTGTCAAAGTGTTAAAGTTAAAGAAATTCAAGAAAGATGCAACATTAAAGTTTTCAGAATGTATGATCATGTCGGTTCCAGAAGTCATAAGTCCACAAGGTGCAAAGTTTAAAAGATGGCACAGAGAACTTTGTCATGGGTGATGATCTCAAGATGCTCAAGACCACAATGTCAAAAATAACAAGTTCAAGGAACAAGCACAATCCAAGAAGTCAATGATCACTACAACATATTCACAAGAGAAAGTCAAGAATACGAGCTAAAGACTGAGGATAAAGCATAGTATGCTAGGTTTAAAGTTTGTAAATTGGAGTGACCTCCCTTAGGGGGAGATTGTTGGAAACACGAAAAGTGTCGGTCACTTCCAAAGTTGTAACAAGTCTTAGCTCATAGTTAGTATAAGGATTAGATTAGTAATCTAGTCCGGCCCAAGGCCCATGGGTGGCCCAACTCCAGCCCATGGCCGGCCAATGTAGTATATATACACCCTCTCCTAGCCTTGGAGAGGGTTGGTTGTTCCATTTTGTTTCACACACATTCAATAATACTTCATCAACCTATACATTATGCTAGTAAGACAATGACCGAAGCTTAAATTCATTACACTACGACGAAAAAAGAGTTATACTTGTCGTAGTTTATGCATTTGAAAAGTTTCGGCCATATCTTGTCTTATCCAAAAGTATAGTGTATACGGATCACTCGGCTCTTAAATATCTTCTTAGTAAACAAGATGCTAAGCCAAGATTGCTTCGGTGGGTTCTCCTCCTACAAGAATTTGATATCATAATCCGTGATAAAAAAGGTATGAAGAATCTCGCGGCCGATCATTTATCTAAACTTGAGAATCCTTATAAGGATGTGTTAGAAAATAAAGAAATAAATGAAAATTTTCCTTTAGAAACTCTTGGAGTTATATCTAGTGGAAGTGCCCCATGGTTTGCCGACATTGCAAATTTCCATGAGGGGAATTTTATCGTGGGATGTCGTCCCAACAAAAGAATAAATTCTTTAAGGACGTTAAACATTACTTTTGGGATGATCCCTACTTATTTCGTATTTGTGCGGATCAAATCATTTGACGGTGTGTGCATGACCAAGAAGCTATTGATATCCTCAAAGCTTGTCATGAGGGACCTACCGAGGGCCATCATGGTGCCAATTTCACCGCTAAGAAAGTATTTGATTCTGGTTTCTTTTGGCTAACCATATATCGAGATGCCCATGCTATGATCAAATCTTGTGATACGTGTCAACGTCAAGGAAAAATTTCATAAAGAAATGAAATGCCTCAAAACGCTATTCAAGTTTGTGAAATCTTTGATGTATGGGGTATCGATTTTATAGGTCCATTCCTGTCTTCACGAGGGAATAAGTACATTCTCGTAGCCGTTGATTACTTATCAAAGTGGGTAGAAGCGAAGGCGCTCCCCACTATTGATGCTCGAGTTGTAGTAAAATTCTTGAAATCTCTTTTCGCCCGATTTGGAACTCCTAGAGCTATTATAAGCGATCATGGGACCCATTTTTGTAATGATAAATTTGCTAAAGTAATGTCTAAGTATGGGGTCACTCATCGTCTTGCTCCCGCTTATCATCCACAAACGAGTGGACAAGTGGAGGTTTCAAATCGTGGCTTGAAACGTATTCTTAAGAGGACGGTTGGTGAAAACCGTGCCTCATGGTCCGATAAGTTAGAAGTCACTTTATGGGCATTCTGTACCGCTTTCAAGACACCAATTGGTTGTACTCCTTATAAGCTCGTGTACGGAAAGACTTGTCATCTACCTATTGAGTTAGAGCATAAGGCATATTGGGCCTTGAAACATGCTAATTTTGATCTTAAAACCGCGGGTGATCACCGGAAGCTTCAACTTAATAAACTTAATGAGCTTCGTGATCAAGCATACGAGAATTTTTTGATATATAAAGAGAGGATGAAGAAGCTTCACGACTCTAAGATCAAAAACCACATTTTTAATGTTGGTGATCAAGTTTTACTCTACAATTTTCGTCTAAAGATATTCTCGGGAAAGCTTAAAACCGGTTGGTTGGGACCTTTCACCATCACCAAAGTTTTTCCATATGGAACCGTCAAGTTATCTCAACCCGATGGTCCAAACTTTAAGGTGAATGGTCATTGTGTGAAGCATTACTTTGGAGGAGACATACCATCGAAAGTAGTCCCGGATCTCGAAACCATCCCCATGGATAACTAAATGCGGGGATCGAGTCAAGCTATGTGACTCGGTTATAAAAAACAAAGCGCTTCGTGGGAGGCACCACATGCTTATCCTTTTTCTTTCTTATTTCTAATGTGATGTGAGGAGGCTTGTACTCTTCCAATTCTTGTTGTTTGTGCTTGTGATTGTTTGTAGGATTGACCCAAAAATTTTGAAGACTCTCGTGTTCGGTGTTTTATCCCGGTCCACTCGAGCTTCCTAGCCTTTGCTTGCCATTAGTTTGGGGAAATCCGATATCCTAGATTATTATCGACTAACATCTATCTTTTAGCATACTTAATAAACGGCTTAAGATTTTTGTGATACTTTCTCCATGCTCGGATTATGCATTCGACTTTTTGAGTTCTAGTATGGGGTTTTGAGCCTTAGACTAGGAAACATTGAGGACAATGTTTAGTTTTAGTATGGGGTGGTATATCTTCGATATGATCTTACCTACTTTTGCTCGTTGTTCTCACGTACCCTGTTTTCCCGCAAAAAATTTAAAATTTTATATATGTTAAAATTTAAAAAAAAAAATAATTTATTTTTGATAAAAAATAAGTGTTTTGACACGAATGTAGGCTTTCCATTGGTGAGAACATAAGTAAATTTTGACCCGACCGATTTTATATCTTAGCTTTCTCCTTAACTTTAAATAAATTGAAATTTGCTAATCTTTTATACAAGGAGCTATAAAAAGCAAGTTTAGCTTGAAAAAGTCAAGATTTAGCAAGTTCTCATAATTGATTTTAAATATGCAAAGATCGATTTATTTGGCTAAGTATTCACTAATTTCTTTATTATGAATTTTTAAATTGTGAAGAACAAGAGATGATAGAGTAAGAAATAAAGTTTATGATCAAAAACGTGAATATTGATTTCTTAAAGCTCATAAGTGTTAATTGTGGCATTTTCTCCCATTAGCCTATTTTACCTTTATATATAATTGTTTAATAAATAGAGTTATGCGGTTCTTGGTAATACTGGTTTCATAGGCTCATACAAGTTTTCTTTAGTTCTTTTGTGATTAAGATAAGTATACATCAGGAATACTTAATTTGGCATGCTATATGTATCACATTAATAAATATTTTGCTTATCCCTTAAAGAGCCTTAGGGTATATGAGGTAAGTAAAATTAATAAGTGAAATTATAGCCTTATTCATTCCTTAAAGAGCCTAAGGGTATATGGAATGGATATTGTTGCTTAATTTTTGTCTTGTTTGTACCTTAAAGAGCCTTAGGGTATATGATGCAAATGAGATTGTTCCATTTATGTCTTAAAGAGCCTTAGGGTATATGACATGAATGGAACCTAAGTAGCCGAATAAAAGCTAAATTTTGGTTGCCTCGATGTGGACTTCATTCTTGATGACATTTGATCTTTTAAAAAGGGCTAGGAGCTAATTATTGTGTTTTAACCGTTTTGATTTATTTTTGGAATTAATAAGTATCGAAATAAAGTCTTAAAGAGCCTTCGGGTATATGACTTAAATAAAATCTTGAGATACAAAATTAGGAATAAAGGAGGAAGAAGTAATACACAATTAGCTTTTATGAGTAGTGTTAGCATCATAACTTGTATTTTACAATGATCTTGTTTTTAAGCTTGGCTTAGAGAAGTGAAAGTCGGGGACGATAAATTTATCTTTTTGGACACTCTTGTGCTTTTTGTTCCGTGATCCTAAAAGTTATCAATGAATAATGAAAGTAATACATTATGTCACACATGAATAAGTTATAAGTTGGAAATTATAAAAATCATAAAAATAGAAAAATATTTGAAAAATGGAAAACGGGGTGTTTTAAAACTTGTGATTTCTTAATTCTCCCCACAAAAGACTTTGCTACTTTTTAAAGGATTAGTTAGGGGAGGTTTTAGAGTATTTGGTTTTAGAGCATATAACATTGCGTGAGGACACAACAATCACTTAGTTTGGGGAATTTTGATATGTGAGAAATCACATATCCGTTTTATATAAAAAATGACCCTAAAAAGATGAAATAATACAAATTATGCTTGTATATTGTGTATTTTATCTTTTGTGATGTGTAGGTGCGGATATTTCAAATACCACGCGAAGAAGGCCAAAATGGGACAAAAACGAACATGAGAACGAAAAGAGTACACAAGAGCCGGGTGTTTATTAGCAAAGGTCAACAAAAGTCAACCTTGGTCAAAATTGGAAATTCCTAACCTTTAATATTATCAAAAAGTCCTTGAATGTTAAATCAATCCAATTACACCGTTAGTCCTAAACAGTTTGCAAAGTTAGTCCCTAAAACTAAACGGTTGTTAGTTACACTTAACAATTGTTAAGTTTTATTACTAAAACTTATAACTTTTTCAACCTAGCCCAAACCAATAACCCGAGCCCATTTCCTTTTCATATAAAAACACAGCCCAAGTCAACAGACTCGGTCAAACAAATAGAAAAGAAAAGGGGCAGGAAAGAACAATTTTCACTGTTCACCCTCCGTCCCAATTTTACCCTGCACCCAAATTTACCCTCTTTAAATGAAAGTTAACCCTTCTAGAAAAATGATGACGCACGCAATGACGCCTTTGGGAGCCACGCCAGCAATCCCAAGGCCAATCTTTGGCTAATCATGCGTGGATGGCATTCAACGGTCAAGATGAAAGCGGTTATGAGTGGATGGTTGTGATTAATGAAGAGAGGAACATCCAGAGGCCTAGAATCTTCACCTCATGCCTATATAAAGAGCCTCTCATCATACAGAGTTGATCATCTAGGGCTTAGTATAGTTGTAGCTTATTAGTCATTTTAGCTTATTGTATTTTAGCTTAAAGTTTTCAATTAATGTAATCTTCCTTTTCAAAAGCTTGTACTCAGTTGTTAAATCAATAAAAGTTCAATTTTATTATTGTTTAAGTTTAATTCATGTTTTGCTTTGATACACCTATGGTTTAAATAAGCTCATTTTTACTCTAAAAAGCTCAATAAGCTCTCTGATTCAATAATAAGCTAGTTAAATACTCAGTTAAGCTCTCAAAGCTTAATTGAGCTTATTAATACTCAAATCCACTCCCAAATGTACCACATCTTATATTGGAAGGGAAGCCATATTTAGAAGGGATTCCAAGACCTTACTAGCTTATCTCTTATAAGCTAGAGCTTTGTAGAGTAGCTCCTTGAGCATTTGTAGCCTTGTTTGTACAAAGGCTTATGTAAGTCCCCATTTTACATTTTACAGCTTAAAATTGCACTTTAGCTTATTTCTGCTTAAAATTTGCTTATTGTTGCTTAGGTTAGCTTAATATTGCTTATTATAGTTGTTAGTTGCTTAATTTGTTCAACTATTAGTTTTAATCTCATTTCACAAGTTTTTGTTATTAAACAGTAAAAAAACTAAAAATATTAGCATTAGTGATAGCTTATTGTTTTTGCTTATTTCTGTGATTAGAATTGCTCATTAGGAACATAATAAGTTGTTTAATATATGGTCTTAAGGTTTTATGGTTTGAAACTATGATTAGAAGGTTTAAATTTGAGGTTAAGAGCTTAAAGGGGTGTTTGGATCAAAACTAGTACTAACCTCAAGTTAGTACTGGTAGTGGTTCTAGCCACTTTGGTTGGTTTTGATCATTCATATATCAGTTATAGATCATGTTTGAGGTTGTTTGAATCAAGTTTTAGCTTAAAATCATATGCATAGTTCTCTTCTGTGGTAATAATTTGTTCATAAGTTGTCTTAGGTTTAATTTTTAGTTTAAAAGTTTAAAAGTGTTGTTTTCTAGTTCTTTTAACTCTCTAAAACAAGTTTTAAATCTGATCTAAAGGTTTATTGCATTGGTTTGAAGTTTTTCCCATTTTAACCCATTTTTGAGTCAAACTGTCAAAACAGTTGGTTTTTAGTCTTACTTTGAGTCCAAATTCAGATAGGTTAGAAGTGGTTTTAGCTTTTGAAATCAAGTGCACAAGTAGTTTAGTAGGTAGATTTTAAGTTTATAAGCTTATTTTGAGGTTTAGAAGTCATTTGCTAATCTGTTTTTAAGCCTGCAATTAGTACTTTGTCTTTTCATAAAAACCAAAAATAGAGTAAACTATCTGCAGTAGCTTTTTCAATTGGATTTTTCTTAGCTTAAATGAATTTCAAAATACTTTTTGAGAGCTGATTTAGATAGTTTATAGGACAAGCTTTCTAGTGGTATAAGCCACTAAGCCATAAGGTTCTGTTTGTTTACTTAAAAATAAGCCTAAAAAGACCTTCTTGGCTGTTTGGTATTCAGTTTTGTGCAAAAAGTGCTTATTGGCTTTTCCAGCTTATGGCTTAATGTTTTGTTTAAAAAATTGTTTAGATTTGCTTATTAGACTTGTTTTAAAGTGATTATAGCTTATGTGATTGTGTTTAAGCTTATTCAAGCTTATTTGTTTCTTAAGTTTTGTGATAAAAGTTAAAAGCTTAAAGTCTAATCTGTCATCCTTATAAGCTCTTTTCCTGCTTATTTAGTTGATTTCACAAAAAGTTTCTTTAGCAAAAAGTGCTCATAATAAGCTGTTTTATAAGTTTGTTTCAAAGAGTTTTGAAAAATAAAAAAAGAGGAATTAGGGAAGTCAGGGGTGAGCAAGGCTCGAACCCCTGACCTCAACCTCATTCAACCCTCCTTTTATACACACACTATAACCATCTGCGCCCTTGGGACTTTTACGTCCAAGGGTGCACAAACAATTCCTTTAACACCTTTTTGGGTTTCTTTAGTTAAAAGCACTTCGAGTGCTTATTTGATTTTTCCGGGCTTATTCGTTTAAGCTTTTTCAAAGCTAGAATTTTTCCTGCATTCTTCTCATCATAAACAATTTTTAGAATTTTTCTAGGATTTTTAGCTTAAAGTTTAGTAATTTTCGTGCATTTATTTAGATTAAAAACTTTAAAAAATCATAAAAAAAAATAAATTATCATCAAAAAAATAAATTTCTTTTTCTGAAAATTTTCTTTTAGTATTTAGAAGGTTTAGGAATAAAATTTACGTTCGTAGGGCTTAATTTTGAGATACTTGCTTATTTGTCGCGTTTTCTTTAATTCCCGTTAACATTTTTTAGTTTAATTGCTTAATTGCTTAGTCGTTTACTTTTTTTGCACGCTTTACGTGTTTTTATGTGTAGAATTAGGAAAACAAAATCAAATCTTTGAATTATTCACTTGCGCGATCACAAACTAAACCGATTGTCTATTCACACTTCGCCGAGGACAAACGACCCAGGAGGTTTTAGGAATTGCTTTGGTCAAGAGTGATTCTTTTAAATCTTTTGGAATACGTATACTACTATACTATAATTGTATTTGCCTCTTAATTACACATACTTGTTTGTGTGTGTGGTTTTGGGGAGTATCAGTCATGGACCCTCAATCCTAAGCGCTAGAAACCAGTTTCAAGGCTCGAGTACGAGACTACATGGCAGCTCAATCAATTGTCCAAACAAAAACGAGGTCTCAATTTCATAATTCTTGGGGTATAAACGACCCGGTGAACACTTACCGGTTAAACGTATGATAATTTTTTTGTAGAGTTTGCTTTTAATCTTTGTCCTCAAGGATTTTTAGTAAATCTCTTATACTATTATATTATTTGTATTTCAATACTTTTATATTATACGTATTATAATTGACAATTCATCAATCACGGCCCCCTTAAAATTAAGGGGATCGGCCGTGTAAAATGGGTGGCCCCCTTAATTAATTAAGGGGACCGCCCATCTGAAAAGCCAAACAGACCATTTTCTCTAAAAAAACCAATTACCAAACACCCATTTATCCTCTCCCTCTTCTCCCTGCTACTGTGTGACGAACACACACACACTCAAAAACCATAAAATCCAATTTCCAAACTCAAAATTTATCAAATTTCGCAAAGGGCAATCACCTATAATTCGATTAACAACACCTATTGTAAGATTTCTTATACTTATCTTTTTCAAATTCATCCAATTTTATTCTTAATCAAAATTGGATATAATTATATTGTTTTTGTGTTTCTTTTGATTTTTAGATTAGAACTAGAAAATCCATAACTACGATGATTCCCATAGTCATAAGAATTCAATACATTCATTAGAATTGAGTCACAAATTTTTTTTTGCTCGAAAATTTATAAATATATATACATATTTTTCATTTTTTGAAACAAAGGTTATACATTATTGATTCATGCCAAAAACATGTTAAAACAACAATACATTGCCCATCGAAACATACATTCCTAAATGTATACTTTTCGAATCAATGGATAATGTGTTATAAAAATAAAGGGGTGTTTGGTTCGTTTCTTAGGATCAATTTTTAGAGTCGAAATAACCATCACTATAGTTTTGTCACTTGTATAAACACTTAACAAACTTGTATAAGTCATAAGTATAATATAATTCATATATATATTGATATATTTTATAAAAGGTATAAAATAAAGGGGCGTTTGGCTTGACATTTCAAAAACATAGTATTGAGTCAAAACAAACACTATTTAACTCTTGTCAAGTCAAAAATAATAAACTTATACTTGTCAAACAAAATATACACTTAACGCATAATTTTCAACAAGCTTAGACAAATTTTGTATTGATAAGGGAGTGTTTGGGTTATTGTCTTGATGTTGAAATATATAACTAATATATATTCTTCGACATCCTAGATTAAGTCAAAAATAAATTAAGGAACATATGGATCACTTCTTAGGTTTTTACTTTTAGAGTCGAAGTAATCCTTGTCCCACATTTGTCAAAAACTTCACTTTATTTTCTTTATTATTTTCTTTTGTAACATTTTTATTTTGTTGATATCTTGTTTAGGTGACAAAAATGCCGAAAGCTACTACCACCGATATATCTCTCACTAAATCCTACATCCCAAAAGTATCCAAAATTCCTGGCATCTCCCCTACTATTGCCCAATTCTACAAACCTATTGAAAACCGCAACATTCACGAAGGCCGTGTTGTTGATCAAGCCTACTACAAATCCAACAATATTGAGCGTCTTTTTACTAACATTCGTTTCAATTGTCTCTTTCAAATCAACAAACTATTGTTTCCAAGATTTCAGTGGCTAGACCTTCAATATTCTCGTCAAACGGTTACAAACCGCTGAATATGGCTATCTTGTTTATCCTCTTTTATGATTCAACAAAAAACCGAATTCATAACTCTTACTCTCGCTCTCAATTTGGTCAAATCCTCCAAAAATTCCATACAATGGTCAAGTAAGCCGTTTTTTTTTACAAACGAATAGGACCTTGCATCCCTTGAGTATTCTCAAAAAACGAGGGACCATATTGCACCGAACTTCCTACCCCCGATGACATTCGTCGACTTCTTGAATTGGAACATGTCGTGGTAGACCGTACCATCAAAAGGTTCAAACATGTCTCCATCCTCAATCCAATCAAATTTCTCACCAAAGATAGCCCCGACATGAAATCAATGGTAAAACTCATTTTCTAGAAAATATGTTTCTACTGACTAGGAGGACATCGGGACCATCTCCCCGCTTGCTCACATGTTGTATTGTGTTGTTGCCGAAGAACAATACAATCTTGCTTATTTCTTTGTCAAAGAGAAACTATGGCTAGAGATACTCCAACCCCAAAACTTCCTAGGCAATGTTTCTTACTCGTCTTTTTTCGACTTAGTCATGGAAACGTATCCTTATCTTGATAATGGCAACTATAACATTGTTGAGAAGTCAAGCGTCCTCGTTGCCCTAAAACAAACATGAAGACCTCGATGTCGTGGCAATGTGCGGTCATTCTCCGTCCTCCCCCTCTTCGTCCTCTCATCATCAAGGCACGTTATCTCATCAACATGACGATGATGATGACGATGTTGAAACTTCTCGAGCAAGTACTCCATCTCCTACCACTTATCTTAACTCCCTCAATCCACTCAACTACCAAAATTACCATATGCCTTCTCCGCTTAACGAACAAACAAATGAAACTCTCTTTGTACGACAAAAACCACCTTGCTCAACCGAAAACGCACAACAAATGCAAAACAATGAGAAGGAATGCGTTGAGGTTCAAGTCATTTGGAAAAAGGCACTAAAAGGAGTGTTTAGCAAGAAGAAGAAGTGAAGAGATAGGAGTGAAGTAAGCTAGATGTCTAAATGTAGTTTAACTTGATTATGTGTATGTTCTTAACAACTTGTGCGGTGATTATCCGATGTATTCGGAAAGACTTATGTATTAGTTATCTTTAGGTACTTGTTTGCTATGATGACTTAAACCATTAGATAGTTTAATTTATAATCAACTACTTTATGCTACTACTTTTGGTTTCAATGACTTGATAAGTTTTATACATGCTATATATTAAATGGTGCTCATTAAAAACAACTCAATAGGGATTGCTTCTGCAAATAAACCACACCAAACAGAAATACTCGTTAACCAAAAAAGACTGACTACAGAGAAAAAATCATCTTTTTCTGTGAAAAATTGAAGCCAACTATAGGGCGGGGCCCCCTTAATTCATAACGAGCCGAGCGTTAACCCCCCTTATCTTTAAGGGTAAAAGACCGCCCCCTAATTAAAGGGGATCAGCACCTATTAAAAAAATCACAGGTAAAACAAATATTTTTACTGCTTTTTTTGACCTTTTTTTTTAACCTAGTCTCAGCATCTTTAACCCAGAATGCACTAATAACTACAACAATTTGGAACAACTAAACTAGTTCAAAAAACTCATATCCTTATTTCAATTTATAGTCTCTTCCCCCATAAATCCCTTCCACAAGAATTAACACCAACACAATTATCCACCAAATCGATACACTAATAACCACTAACAAACATCCATGGCATCCACTAGAGCTGTGTCCTCTTCCATTTCCAAAGCCTTTCCAATAGAACCAAAAATCAACATATCATACTAAATACATACCCAAACCAAAAACAATTATTTGTATATTTAACAAAAAAACCCAAGATAACACCAAAAAAAAACCCCCAAAAAAAAACCTAGCTACCTCAGACTTAAACACATAAAAAACCAACCCTCAAAAGAAAACCTTAAACTCCATCACACCCACCACAACCCAAATAACACAACTCCAAACTTTACAACAAACATCACAATCAACTTATTCAAAACACACTAACACCTAGTGATCAACCTAAAATGCACCCATAAATTAAACCAAAAAACACCAACAACCAACATTGGTCTTCTATTCATATATGAGTATATGCCAAAATTATGTGAAATAGTTTTATCCTACATCTTGTCATACATATGTAGATTGTTGAATGCTTAATTGCTAAAAATCTTAATTGCCATAAAAGGATAGACTTGCTGCAAATTAACCACCAAAACAGAAACCCTCACATAAATTTTTGTGAAAAATCGATTTTTGGAAAATCTGGGAAATAGCAGTAGGCGGCCCCTTTAATTCATAACGGGCGGCCCCCTTATCTTTAATGAGACCGACCCCTAATTAAGGGGACCGCCCTAGCATGACACGGGTAAAATCGTATTTTTCTTCCTTTTTGACCAAATACCCTATAGACTTAGCTATTGTTTCCCTAAATTTACAAACATTTCTTGGATTTGATCATTTAAATGTTCATTTTGTAGAATTTAAACATTTCCTCCTCTATAAATACTCTCAACCATCATCATCACAATCATCCTCACCAATGACATCTCATAACAAACCCACATCCAAACCATCAAGGGTAGCCAAAATAAGTGTGAAACCCATTTGGAGGAAGAAACCAAACCTTTGCAACACATTTAATGTGCTCAATGCTAATTCACCTACACCAATGCCAAAACCACTCACTCCTCATCATAAACCATCTCAAGAAAACAATCACCCCAATCACGCATTACCAAATCCTTACATCAAGGACACTACCACATCACCACAAGTTGTCTCACATCCTTCATTTCCCATCTTACCCATCAATTCACATGTTACTCACACTCAAGCTCCACCTCAAAGTGACAACCAAACTCCTTACATTAAGGACACTCCCACATCACCATAAGTTGTCTCACATCCTCCACTTCCCATCTCACCCATCAACTCACATGTTGCTCACATTCAAGCTCCACCTCAAAGTGACAACCAAACTCAACACATACCACCTCTATCTCCAAGTAGAGAAAGCTTAGTTGATGACATTAATCAACTACAAGACCTATCAAACCTCTTAGCCATACATCTCTCTTAACAACAAAACAACATTCCCTCATCACCTTACTCTCCAAACCTACCACATACCCTCAACATTAACCAAGTTGAAACCCATGTTGGGTATTTCCCTTGTTGCATCTTCACCCAAAAATAATTCCTTGCTTTAAGTGAGGATATCAATTGGATTGAATTCCTCCTCACTCGACCTCATCCACCACCTAGAGTTCAAAGAGATTATCCCTCCACAACCGCCTCCGCTCCAAACTCTCCAACCAACTAATCTCGTAACTTGCCTCCAAATAATCGTCAAAACCTTTTGTGTCGCAAGCAAGTTAAAATTCCTTCTATGGCTATTTAGGATTTTTCTTTATGCATTAATTTTTTTTATGAATGCTTGTGTGTTGTTCACACACATTGTCCTAAATGAATAAAGTATCTTTTGCTTTGATGTTTGCTTGCACTTATCATATTTTTCCTTCCTTCTTGCTACATGTTAGAAATATTTGTATTGTTCTAACTCGTTTTTGTAGCCAAGAAACCATAGCTCGATTCCTTGGTGCCCTCGAACGAGGGGGATCACACATCAAGGGGGAGCATTTATTCCATCTATTTTACTAGCAACTCTCTACGATGCCTTTTTGATTTTACAAAAAGGGGGAGAAATGACATAAAACTCACTAAATACTTGTTTAAAAATAATTTTACATTTAATGAGTTTAAATTTTGTAATCATCAAAAAGGGAGAGATTGTTGATAAAATATAATGCCTAAAAACATTACTAATATTTTTCACATCTTTACGTTTTGATAATCACAAAATATAAAAACGTTCAATGTAAAATTAAACGTAAACAAGTAATTAGTAGTAAATTTTCATTTCGAAAATTATATCACTTCAAGGTATGAATAAATAAATGCTTAATGCATTTTATGATCAAAGGAAATTTTTATTCAACCTCACACTTTTATAAAATGTTGTAAACATTTTTATAAACATTACAAAACATTTTCTACAATTAAAAGAAATGTTTTATTCAAAATAAACATTTTGAAATTCAAATTTTCGGACCTAAAACGGCTAAAAAGTTCTAGAAAATTCTTCCTACACAAAAGGACAAAATGGGGAGCGCCCAGTCTAGGGAGGCCCTCTTAAATACACGGGGAGCCCCCTTAATTTTAAGGGGACCGCCCACCTTAATAAGGACAGCCCCATAGAACTGACGCTCCTCTAGTTTGTCCTATAAATACTAGACTATTCCCCACTATTTTCTCACCTTTTGCACTCGTTCTTTCTGTTCTAAAAAAAAACAGCCACACGCATCTCACTAAATCCTTTTGATCAAATAATCTAAAGCATTGTTACCAAGTGATTCAACTCAAATTCCTCCAGAGTGCAAAGAGAATAATCTCCATCTCAAGAGAAGAAGTAATACACCTTATGTGTGTTGTTGCAATCATATTGCAATCCATATTAAAACTTGTAAAATCTTGTAAATTGTGTAGTTGTTAACATCTTTATGAATTGTTGTAAGTATAGTTAATCTTGGTGATCTTGGAGCCTAGTAAGTGTTAGTTAGTGTGATTTATATTAGTGGGCTTGGTGAAGTTGTGTGTGAAAGAAAACAAAGGTGTGAAGAAGTTTGTGTAGCGAGATTAAGGTCGTGAATCTAAGTTGTGTAGTGAAGTTGTGAAGTTGTGATAGATTGGTTCTAGCTAAGATTAGAACTCGACATTTAGCTTTGTGTCGTAAATCGGTGTAAGCAACGTTGTGTACGGTTTTCTCCGCCATAAGGGAAATTGTTGACATAGTGAAGAAAACTCTCGAGTTAGGTGCTCAGGGAGTGGAGTAGGGCGAAGAGGTGCTTCGTTTATCGAACCACTAAAATCCTCTAGCGGTGAATCAAAGCTATAAATCATAAATTTGATTCACAAATCATTGCTAAAATCGAGTTATGGTAATGATTCTTTAAATTTATTTATAAGATTAAGTATTTTACTTATATTGCAAAAATGAGAGATTTTTTAACATTGATTCGAATTTTTTTACACATTTTAAATTATAATCACATTAAAATAAGTTTTACGCTTGAAAAACTTGAATCAAAGTTAAAAATCTATCATTTTTGAAAACATTCTCAATCTTCTCAAAATAAAAACCTTTTCAATCGATCCGGATTATATATATATATATATATATCGAGTATGGTAGCTAGATATCTTCCGCGAAATATGAAAGCTTTAAAGTAAGGTTTTCAAGATCGAGATCTTACTCAAGATCGTTTTCGTCTTTGCAAGATCGAGATCGAAGATCGGATCGGGATCTTAAGATCCTACTATAATGTCATTTTTTTAATAGTCTTTGTAATATGATGCAAATCTACAAAATATTACATATCATAAACACAAAATTATATGAATATTTCATAGAAATGTTATTATAAATTATGATTATGAAATGTTTAAGAAGATTAACATGTTGTTTTTTAGATTGTACAAAACACAACCCATAAATTTGCAGTTTTATTAATTTGAAATTCAAGAAAGTAAGATCGAATCGGATTAGATCTTAAGATCTCATGGTCAAGATCAGGATCTTATAAGATCTTAAACTTGCAAAGATCCTATGCAAGATCCGGATCGTTTTTGCTTTGTAGTATCGTAAAATCGTAAGATCTTAAGATCAGGATCGGGATCTTAACAACAAACCATGAATGTGATATATGAATTTTAAAATTATTTATGTCATGATTGTTGAACGTAAATCAAAAGTTAGCTTGGATAAAATGTCTTGATTGTGTACATGAAATAAGGAAATCTTGAAGATGATATATGGTATAGATATGAATGTAACAGCCGCCGACATGGACTTAAAGTTACATTGACCGTCGGTAGTATTGATAAAATTCAAAAGCTTATATAACATCAAGATAACTATTGTGTGAAAATTTATTTATTTTCTACTATTAAAAAAAATTAATTAGGACGGCCCAAAATGAAAGACCAATAAACTGGTCTAAAGTGGAAACCCAAGGCCTAAAGTAGAGCCCAACACTGTTTTACTGTGTCACGCATTTTAGTATATATGCTAATTTACGTAAAGTTTGTCTTATATAAGGTCAAATGTAAAGAATTAAGTTATGAGAAAAGTCTCTTGTTTGAAACTTTTGAGTTGAATTTGAGAGAAACATGATGGCTTTGGTAGAAATTTGATGAAATGAAAAATTCCTATAATGAATGATAAATAAAAGTTATGATGTCTTTTTGGGTAAAGGGTTTTCCCGGTAAATGTATTACTCAAAAAAATGATTCAGTACAAAGGATATGGGTGAGTCTCACATCTTAGCCCGTTACATAGGCAAAAAGCGAACATAACAAGCACAACTACTCCATAGGAGGATACTACTAAGACTAGATTACAATTGACAAAACACACATCAAAAAATCTATTTCTTCTTCATGTCTCGGACCGTGATATCAAGATCATCACAAATAGACTGCAGGTGCTCGGACAAATCATGATTCTCGTACATATCGTCATCATACGGGTTATAATCATCATTATCCGGATAAGAATCCCTTCATTGTTCCAACAAGCTATTAGTACCATAACCTTTATCACTTCCATCTTTACCACTCATTGAAATCCTTAAGTTAGCAGTTTCATCAAAGACCGCTTTCACTTCACTATCACTTTCTACAATACCCGTAGGAACTAGCGGCTTCCCGTCATTATCCAACAACCTAAGTTTACCTTCACCAATTTGTCGTTTTATTTTATCGATTTTCTCACCAATAGGAGTATTACTAGCAAACTCCCCATCATTATCGATATTCATAAAAGATGATCCACTTGAAGTAGCCCCATTATTTACCAAATTAGTAGTCCCTCCATTGGTACCAAATTCCACATCATTATCGACCGAATTAAGAACATCAAATGGATTTGAATTACTAACCTCAGTAGTAGGTTCCACACCTTTCTTCTTATTACAACTAGAACTAGCATTAAGCTTTTTAGGAACAAGTCGATATTCTTTTAAAGGTTTAAAACCCATTTTTGGACCAACCAGAACACCTCGAGAAGTTTGGCTAGGCTTCTTCACAGTCTTCTTCTCACAAGCACCTATATTCTTTGGGCATTCCTCATGAATATGTTCAAAAACCTTACAAGATGAACACCTAGGAGGTTTCCACTCATACTCAACACGGACATTACATATATAATGGCCCTCCCTAATAATTTTAGGCATAGCCAAGACGATGTTATCTTTCAACTCCACATCAGCTCGAAGCTCAATCATAACTCGAGTATAGCTTGACCTACCCCAAGATTGCATGCACATATCAGATGTATAAGAGTCAAGCATTAGAGGAGTACCCAGTTTAGTAGCAATGACACTCAAGCCATCCTCGCTGAAGGCCGTAACAGGTACACCATGAAGTTTAACCCAAACTGGAATAGTGCTAACACCTTCTTTCAATAGGTTCTCATCCGGATGCCATTTCTTTAGGATAAGCGGGTGATTTCGGATAAACCATGAACCATTTTCAAGCATAGCATCTAATCCGTCCATGGAGCTAAATTGAAAGGAGAATAACCCGGTAGATGAGCTGAACATAGAACGAACAAGCCCATATTTACTCCAGGTGTTTCTAACATAGTTAGCAACAACAGGGTACGCCACCCGCTTCCTCAAGAAAAAACCATATGTTGTATTAGCAAATCGTTCACTTATAGCTCGAATAGACTCCACCGGGACAACCACATCAATCCCATTACCCTCCGGTGTAAACAAAGTACGAATATTAAGTTTTTTCCCACTTGGTTTACCAGTAACATTAGCATACGAAGACTTACCGTGAGCATTACTAGTCGTAGTAGTTTCCTGCGTAGGTAATGATGGATACGATCCCAGACCAGTTGTATCCACCAAAGAGCTTTGATTTTCCTTCTCCACATTCTTGTCAACCACAGATGGTGACACAACCTCCTTTGCAGCAGATGCATCAACAACTGAATTATCCGCCATCGAACCTTGCGTTTCTTTCACACCCCTCCCAACCCCACTCCCCTTCTGACTCAAAAACCTACGCTCCATTCCAATCAGATCACACCCACACAACCAGTAGAACAACAATCAACCAATTTCGAAACCCAAGAACAAACAGTAAATCAGAACCCTAAAAATAGAACAATTCAGAAAACCTTAAAACAAACTTAATCGTTAATAGCAGGATAAAAACATAAGTTTAGATCCATAATCAACAAAGAAGTAAAAGATAGGGAATTAAAGAATGGGACGATCTAAGAGGGATTGACTTAGGTTAAGCAACACCTCGAATAATACGTTAATAATATAAAGAATTTTAAATCGAATTGAGCACCTAACTATTGGATTAGAATAATCAATTAAAACAATCTCTAAATCAATTAGTGGGATTCTTTCCTATCAAGAATAAACCACAAGAGTGGATATTAATTAATAGCGATTGAATTCACATCTGACATAAGAAATTGTAACAAGTGATTGAATAATTAATATCAAAATCAAATTTGGAGAATCAAGAAAAAGACAAGATAAAGTTATGATGTCGTGAGAAAAAGACGAAAGTTTGTAGAAACTAAGTATAAGATTACGATTTTAGAAAAGCATTTTTATGATTTAAGAAAATAATACAACAAAATTTCAAGGATTTTCATATAATTCTAGAATTTGTAGGAACTAAGAATGATTTGAGTGGCAAAATCACTTGAAAGGGTAGGAAGTGAATGTGAAATGCAACTGAGTTTTATCTACGAAACATGTTTAAGAAATTAAACATAAGAATTCCAATTTGATGAAGTAGAAATTGAATCAAAAATGATCTAAGACATAAAAGATTTAAAGGTAATTATGGATTGTGATAATCTAAGGTTGTATAGCTTAGAGAGTTATACAAGTTAAGTAAGGAATATGTCATAAATATCTAAGTATAAATTGTGAATAAAGAAATAGGATGAGCGTTATGAACGGTTGTCAGTTTTAAATGGAATAGATTTTTGGTACGAAATCTTAATTGAGAAGGGGGGTGTTAGAATTCTTACACCTCAAAATCCTTTACGTATTTTATTATTGTAATGTTTTTGCATAAGTTTAACTCTAATATTTATGTATTTGAAGACTTTATATAACTGTCTAGTCAATAAATTTTAAATTGAAAGTCAAACCAAAAGTCAAGTGTTAAGTAAAACGGGTCATAAATTTATTAGTAGCCAAAGTCTTAAAAGTAGGACTTAAGGGACCAAAAGTGACATACTAGCAATGTTTTTTGAGACTTTTATTTAAGTCAATCTCTCTTTTACTTTCCACAAGATTCCACAAGAGTGTGGTGTTGTGTGTGTGATGTGAGGAAGAAAAGAAGCGGGAAAAACAAAAATTTCCTAGGTGATCTTTTGAGTGGGAATTCGTGTTCTATTGCAAGAACAAGTCCCTAGCTATCATCCCCGTGAGGAATCAAGTGATTTGTGAAAGATAATAGAAATTGATATTTATTGGATTCCTTTCATTACATAACAAAGCATGTCTATTTATAATAGAACATAGCTTTGAGAATAAGCTACTAAACCCTAGATCTAATGGACCTCAAGCCCACAATGGCTTGGGCCAATAATTTATGCGTCTAACACTCCCCCGCAGTTTGAACAGGGTCTTCGATACGGACAAACTGGATGAATGTTGAAGCCGATTCTTCTTCTCTTTTTCTTCTTTGTTGCTCGTTTGCACGGAGATTGACTTGTATTTGACGACATAATTGTATATATTGCTTCGCAGTTTTCTCCATTTTTATGACGTTTGCTATTTTTTTACGTCATGGCTTATTTTGACTTTATGATGGAGCGGCAATCTGTTGGACAACTTTTGTTGTCAACGACAATGATCTTCGACAACGAAAACAATCAGATGAGAAAAAAGGGTTGATCTAGGCAACTCAACAATTTTTTTTTTGTGTTTTGACGGCTAGGGTTTAGGGTTTATGCATTGAATACGAAAAGTAAAATCCTAAATTAATAAAAACAATAAAGCGGAAAAAAAAACGAGATCCCTCCAGATCACCGACAAGTAGCCGATGACCGGAGGATAGCAATTTTTATTGGTGGATCTTACCTAGAGCCGTGATACCATGAAAGATAATAGAAATTGATATTGATTGGATTCTTTTTATTACATAACAAAGCATGTCTATTTATAATAGAACATAGCTTTGGGAATAAGCTACTAAACCCTAGATCTAATGGACCTCAAGCCCACAATGTCTTAGGCCAATAATTTATGCGTCTAACAATTTGGTGTTGGCATTTGAGATAGAGTTGCTACATTTTGAGGTTCATGTGGACAAGGTAAGGTCATCGCATAAAGGCCTTGAGGATTAAAGAAATGATTGGAAGTACTCGTCGACTTGTATGTAGACAAGAAGTAATAGGTAACCATGCTACAAAACAGAGTGTTGTAAAGTGTAGCATTACATGTATTCAAATAATTTTGCAAGTAAAATTCCGTGGTTGAAAATGGTCTTATTAGTCAACATTGAAAGTCAAGTCAACATTCAAACATTCAAGTCAAGTCAAGACATTTATTAGTCAAGACATTTATTATTCATTAATTTGTATTGGGCCTAAGCCCATGGTAATCATTCCAGAATGTTCTCTTGTATCCTATATATAGGATAGTTGTTATCAATAATAATCAAGGAATCAAATTAGCATTCAATATGTAATCAGAGCAAAAACCGATCCTCTCCTAATTTCTCTCTAAAAAGTCGACCCTCTCCCTAAGTTCTCTCTATATCTCTCGACTACTGTAATCTAAAATCATCTCCGATTGTATTTCAATATGTTCACATGTACCCTAGCCCAATATGTAGCCTACAAGACTAATGTTGCTCAACAGTTTACACCACAAAAGCATTACAGATTGCCGCATCCCGGTCAAGGTATACTCGGTCCTGCTCCGGCTATTTATGCATCCCAACCTACTCCTTTACCAAGTGCGTTTAGCACTATGCCGCTGCAAGACCCGACTTGGCACATGGATACAGGTGCCTCTTCTCATTTAAATTTTAATGCAAGTAATTTAAGTACCATTTTTGATAAACGCTTATTTCCATCTGTTCACGTTGGTGATGGCAAGTCTATTCCCGTCACCAACACAGGCCATAGCATTATTCCTTCCCATCATCGCCCACTTCATCTTCATAATGTTCTTGTAACCCCCAATATAATTAAAAATCTCATTTCTGTTCGTCAGTTCACTAGGGACAATAATTGTACTATTGAATTTGACGCCTTTGGTTTTTCTGTGAAGGATTACTTGACTCGTCATATCCTCCTTCGATGTGACAGCTCGAGCGATCTCTATCCAGTTACCAAGCCATCAACTTCTCCCATTGCTTTTCTCTCGACAAGTGCCTCCACGTGGCATCAACGCCTCGGACATCCGGGTGATCAAGTGCTACGTTCGCTTGTCTCTAGTCGTTTTATTTCATGTAATAAAGAAAAATCTTCACATATTTGTCACGCTTGCCAACTTGGCAAACATGTGAAGCTTCCCTTTCATAGTTCAGATTCTATTGTCGAACATTGTTTTGATATTATTCATTCTGATTTATGGACATCTCCCATTATTAGTTCTAGTGGTTTTAAATATTATGTCTTATTTCTTGATCATTTCTCTCATTTTCTATGGATTTATCCTCTTCGTTCTAAATCTGACATGTTTGATAAATTTTTGCATTTTCGCAACTATGTTAAAAATCAATTTAAATGTGAAATTAAAAACTTCCAATGTGATCATGGCGGTGAGTTCGATAATAACCGACTCCACACCCTTTTTGCCAAAAATGGCATCCAATTTAGATTCTCTTGCCCAAAAACCTCCCAACAAAATGGCAAGGCGGAGCGAATGATACGAACAATTAATAATACCATTCGTACTCTTCTCTTTCAAGCACACCTCCCCCTACCTTTTGGGTCGAAGCCCTCCATATGGCCACCTATCTCCTAAACCTTTTACCATCTACCGCAATCCATAACGATATACCTTTCACACGCCTTTTCAACAAACCACCCAATTACTCGCACCTTCGCATCTTTGGGTGTCTATGCTACCCTCATCTCCACTCACCTCATAAACTTGCCCCGCGTGCCACACCATGTATCTTTTTAGGCTATCCCGCCTATCATCGTGGTTTTCGTTGCCTTAACCTCGAGACAAACAAAATTATTCTCTCCCGACACGTCACCTTTGACGAAACACAATTCCCTTACAAATCTATGACACCTTCCTCGCCACCTTCTTACACCTTCCTCGATACTCAACGTTCACCCCTCCTCACTTCTCTTGCATCCAAACTTCCTAATCCTTCCACAAACATCCCACACCAAACGAGCATCCCAACTGCTCCACCAATTACCGATCCAACCCAAAGTCCTCCTCACACCGGCCCAAATTCACCAGGCCCAACTTTCCCCACCAACCAGCCCACTAGTCACGAACCAAACAACATTCAAACCCAAACCCAAAACAATCCGCTGCCACCACCCATATTCGATCCACCAAATCCACAAACCAATACCAACCCAGTTAATGAACCACCCCGCACTCATCCCATGATCACACGGTCTCAATCGGGTATTGTCAAACCCATCGAACGTCTTTCTCTTCACACTTCATCTCTCTCTCCTATTCCCAAATCTCCGTTTATTGCTCTAAAAGACCCTAATTGGTGTAATGCTATGTATGATGAGTATAATGCGTTAGTTAAAAATGGTACTTGGATTCTTGTTCCAAGGCCGTCTGATGTTAACTTGGTTCGATCTATGTGGTTATTTAAGCATAAATTTCATGCTGACGGTACTTTGAGTCGTTATAAGGCTCGACTTGTTGCTAACGGTAGTAATCAGCAACACGGTGTTGACTTTGATGAGACATTTAGTCCAGTTGTTAAGCCGGCCACCATTCGCACCGTTCTTAGCCTTGCTGTGTCTCGACAGTGGCCTATTCACCAACTTGATGTTAAGAATGCATTTCTTAACGGTGATTTATCTGAGACAGTGTATATGCATCAGCCCCCTGGTTTTGTTGACTCTCGTTATCCTAATCATGTATGTCTTTTGCAGAGGTCTTTGTATGGTTTGAAACAGGCACCTCGTGCTTGGTTCCAGCGGTTTGCAGGTTATGCCACTCGGGCTGGTTTTTCTCCTAGTCGGTGTGATTCTTCATTGTTTATATATACACAGGGTTCTCAGGTTGCTTATTTACTTATATATGTGGACGATATTATCCTCACAGCTTCTTCTCCAGTTCTACTTCAGCAGATTGTAGACTCTTTGCATAAAGAGTTTGATATGACCGATCTCGGGGCACTTAATTATTTTCTTGGCATCTCTGTTCTTGGTATTTTTGCTGATCGTACTCCTACAGGTTTGTTTTTGTCACAGAAGAAGTATGCTCTACAGCTCCTTGAGCGTGCTCACATGGTTACTTGTAACCCTTCTCGGACACCCATTGATACAAAGTCAAACTGTGTCCCGGAAAGGTTTCTATTTAGATCCTACTTTATATCGCAGCCTTACAAGGGGGGCTCCATTACATTTACACGACCAGATTTGTCTTATGTAATTCAGCAGATTTTCCTTTATATGCATGATTCGAGGGAGCCACACTTTGCTGCACTCAAACGTATCTTGCGATATGTTCGGGGGATTGTGGATTTTGGTCTCCAGTTGTATGTTTCTGCTACCACTTCTCTAGTTTGTTACACTGATGTTGATTGGGCGGGCAGGTTTGGCCCATCTACCGCCGTTCTACTTCAGGTTTTTGTGTATTTCTGGGGATAATATGTTGTCATGGTCTGATAAACAAGACAACACACCATCTCCCTCCCAGTTACCGAAGCATAATAGCGGGGTGTTGCTAATGTTGTCGCACAAATTGCATGGATTTGCAATCTTCTCCGTGAGTTACATTCTCCTCTTTCGACTGCTACCCTCATTTACCATGACAATGTTAGTGTTGTTTACATGTCTGCCAACCCTGTTCAACATCAACGGACGAAACACATTGAGATCGACATTCATTTCGTCCGTGATATGGTTACAGCTGGTCATGTTCGTGTTCTGCAACATTCCATCTCGTTTTAAGTATGCCGATATCTACCGAAGGGACTTCCACAACTTTGTTTGAAGATTTTAGCTCAGTTTGAGCGTACTGTCCTCCTCCGCCGCTCAAACTGCAAGTGGGCGTATTAGTCAATATAGTTATTGTCATTTATTAGCACTTAATTATTGATTATTTTTGTTGATATGTTTTGGAAGATTAATCACAAATTAATTAGGTGTAAGGATTAGGATTCATATCAATCCTGTGATAGGATGAGCTCTACATTAATTGTCATGGGCTCAAGCATGTACTATATATATCATTTGTATTTGAAGGAAATAAACAGGAAAACAATTATCCTCCAATAATGTACAATTTTTATCTAACTGCAAGTTTGTTAATCATACTTTTTAAGTATGAATTTATCTTATGTTATGAATGAATGACTCTATTTTAGTTTTATTAGTATTATGGGTGATTTACACAGATATTTGTGGTTGGTTACTTCTTTTCTATTAAGCCATATCTTTCTATATATTTGTCATCATATTGCTACAAGTTAAAATATATATTACACTTGCTCTCTCTAACTCGTTTTTGTAGCAATTGGTAATAGCTCGATCCCTTTGGTGCCCCAAACGAGGGGGAATATACATCAAGGAGGACTTAAAGCATCGTCGATTTTCTTTTCTCTTCCTCAACCTCGCGATCGCCATTTGGATTCGACAAAAAGGGGGAGAAATGGATTAAAACTCATTAATAACTTGAAAATTTTATTTTTATGTAAATGAGTTTACATTTTGTCATCATCAAAAAGGGAAAGATTGTTAATACAAATAATGTCTAAAAATGTTATTTATATTTTTCGACTCCTCTACATTTTGAAGATAACAAAATGTACAAACATCTACGATAAAAAATACACGTTTAGATGTTGATTAATCTTAAGCTTCTATTTCGACGTAAATCACTTAAGGTATGTATAAACAAATCATTAAACATGATTAGTGATTTTTTTTAAACCTTACATTTCTACGAAAGTATTTTTACAAAATAAAAATACATAAAATGTTTTCATTTATTAAGAAATGTTTTAATTAAATATAAAAATTCAAAATATGGTTTTTCCCAAAAAATGGAACCTTTTACACCAGATTTTACCTTCCCCACTATAGGACAAAAATGGGAGCGTGGTATGCGTTTAATTACCCATAACCTATGGCCACTTTAAAACGGACTTAAATAAAATAACTAAAAATATGTACCAAAAATACATTGTATTTGTATGTTTTACATTTGTATTATGCAGGTAATGGATATCTAAGAAAAGGACAAAAATCAAAGCCAAAATAACAAAACCGAGCACGAGAACGGAAAGAGCGTGAAAGAAAAGTCAAAGTCAAAGCCAAAGTTAACAAAAATCAAAGTCAAATCAAGTCAAAGTCAACCCCGGGAAGTGGATTTGGAAAGAGCATCGGAAAACCGAACCCAAAAATCCAAACCTTGCCAAAAGTGGGGTGGGCCCACCCGTACCCCACATAGTGGCCCGGGATAGCCTACTTATAACTTATACCACCATAAACAAAAATAAAAGCCCAGTCCATATTTTTATAATACCCGACCCGTAACCCCCCTACCCGGACCCAACAACTACCCACCATCACCCTTAAAACTCCGTTAACCACAACCCCCTTTATCAAAACAAAACCCCCTTAGTCCTAAAAGGAGAATAGTGACAAACAACTAAATATACCACCAAGGACCTTAATGCTATACTCATATAAAATTGGAGGACCATATCTACCAAGCCACCAAAAGCCTCACTCTGCACCAAACAAACAGGCACCTATTTTCCCGCTACTCCCCCATTGTACTGTTCACCCTCCATCCAAAATTACTCTACCCCCCGAGTTTAAACCCCACTAAAACCCTACATTCTAGAAGCCTTAAAAGATGCCAATGGATGACGTTTTTTTTAGCACCTGTACTTGGCGCTCCAAGCAATCATTAGGGAATGATTGCGTGGACACAATCAAGGGTTGTGGTGGATTTAAAGAAGCACTAAATGATTTAAAAAGGCCAAGAATGATGCTAACTATTCCTCACAAGACAGAGAAAAACCAAGCCAAGGATCTAGGTCCTTCTATCCGGCCTATAAATAAAGGGATTAACCCTTATAGTAAAAGAGTGTGGTTCTAAGATTTTTTTTTAGTATCTTTTTAATGTATTTTCATTTAAGTTTTTAAAGTTATTCTGTATTGCAAATTCCTTGTAAAAGTTTAAGTTTTTAATGAAAAGTTTGAGGTATTGTTTTTAAGATTCTGTGTTTGATCATTTAATATAACCTGTTAAGCTTTTTAAGCTATGATGCAGCTTATTGATCTGACCTAAAAGCTTCACTAAGCTTTTAGCTTCTTAATCTTTGCCTTTGTTTACTGTTTTTATCACTTTTATAAACTGTTTTACTTATAAAAATCTAAAAATACCAAAAATCACAAAAAAGCTCAAATGGATGATAAGCTTACAATGGAAGAGCTTATGGGTTTTACTAGCTTGTTTCTAACAAGCTAGAGCTTGTAGAATAGCTCTTTTGAGCACTTGTTTGCCTTGTTTAAGCAAGGGTATTGAAGTTTTTCCATTTTTTCCACTATAGCTTATTACTATTCAACTCTTATTGTTGCCCTTATTGTCTGTTTATATTTCTTATTTGTTGTTTGCTTATATGTTTTAATGCTATTTATGCTTATTTTTTATTTGTGCAAGTTTTTAGTTAAAACTGTTAGTTATAAGCTTATATACTGTTTGATTAGTGTAGCTTATTTAAGTGCTTATTTGTTATTAAGATTTGCTTAATATTGCTTGTTTTACTTATTTAACATCTGGTCTTTTGAATGTGTGCTTTAAATAAGCATTAATCTCTTTAAAAAAGCTAAAACAGTTTTTAAAGGGGTGTTTGGTTTAACCTGTTTTATGGGTCAAAATTGCATCTTTACTCTTGGGTCAGTTTAGCTTAGCTTAAATTAGTCCAAAAATTTAGTTTGTTTAAGTGTTTAAGTGTTAAATCTCATTTTCAAGGTTTTAAGAGTGCATTGTTTGAAACTGTTATGTTATAGCTTATTTTAGTTGCTTATTTGATTGTGCTTTTGCTTATTGTTGTTTTTGTGTTGTTTTTATGTTTATGCATGTGTTAAAAGAGGTTAGAAACCAAAGCAAATAGCCTGCATTGTTTGCTTTGTGTTTTACCAAAACTGTCAAAAAGTGCTATGTGGTGAAAAATTTGAGAAATGGCTTTTTCATTTGCTTATTGTTGCTTATCCTAAATTTCAAACTCCCTTTTGATTGATGATATAAGTTCTTTGAGGTCTAAGCTTAATCTCTTTGTAGGTTAAAAGTCCATAAGGATCTGTTTGTTTGCTTATTTTAAGCTCAAAAGGGGTGATTTGTTATGATTGCAAAAGTTGCTTATTTAGGCTTATTAGCTTATTGCTTTTGCTTATTCTAGATTTAGTTTAGCTCATTAGGTTAGATTAAGCCCATTTTAGCTTATTCTCTTTAGTTTAGAGCTTATTTGCTTATTTAGCTTAAAATCTTTAAGTTCCATAGCTTTTTGATGAATCTGTCAGTTGCTTATTTTTGTTCTCATTTGCTTTTTAGATATAAACTTTCATCTGTCTTTGCTTATTTTGCCTTTTTTTTTAGCTTATTTAGTGTAAAAATCCAAACAGTTAACCATTTAGCTTTTTAGTTAAGTTAAGCATTTTGTCACGTTATTTAGCTTATTTCGTGCTTATTTTTGATTTAATAAAAAGGTGCTTTTGTAAAAATTGCTTATTTGTTGCTTTTATAAAAAGTTGTAAAAAATGGAATTTGCAAAAACATTTGGGAGTAGA
>BQNB010005674.1:0-54329 GCA_026074375.1 Tanacetum coccineum
AATGAGATAATACTAGAAAATAACTATAATTCCTTAATTACATTAATTGCATCTAATCAGCAGATTCTATCTCTGTCAGCAGGAACGAGAACATGACCAGCAGAAACATAATCAGCAGGAATGCTACTTGAACTATCAGCAAGAACGACTTAATGCTATCAGCAGGAACGACACTTAGTCGTTTGTCCCAACACATATATAAGGCCCTTTTGCCTCTCATATTTGACACAACTCTCACACATAATCCCCCATTCGTTTGGAACTCTTAGAAGGGGTGTTTTTGGTGATAAAGGCTTGAGAACCTTTGATCCAAACCACCTTGATAACACAAATCATCACTACCATTAGAATTAAAGTTCTTAAAGAAGTCTTGGTTAAAGTTCATCATTGTTCTTAGGTTTTGATCCATCAAAGAAGCATAGTTGTAGTGTTATTTCGAATCTATAAGCGATTGTGACAGAATTGTTCATAGTTTCCAGATTTTGCTTTGAATATAATAAAGTGTTCTTGGGAAATTCTTGTGAAATCACCATACTTTGCTTTTGGAATTGGTATGAATCTTGTTACTCTTTTGAATATAATCCTTGTTGAATCCATGATAAATGTTATGTGTTTTGTTACTTGTTTGATTATGGAGTAGTAATCTTATGTTTGTTTAGGCATTATTATGATCTTTGATATGGAGCGTTTGGATATGTGTTTATTGAAATGGTTAAACATGATTTTATATAAGAAAATAGGCCGAAAGGTTTCTTTATACATGTGTTTTATCATTCCACCTAATATATTGGTTATAATAACTTATAAAGGCCGAAAAGATTTTTTGTTATTAATTAATATAATCAGTAGTTATATTTAAAAGCCGAAAGGATTTATAACTTGTGATAACTCTATTTTCTAAACTTATAAACACTATCCTAAACACTTCATTATCAAAGTGATCATTGCCTAAACAAACATACCTTAATCATTTGATTGAATCATCTTTTAATTGCTTTCATTATAATATCCGATATATGCAAGATTTGGTTAATTTGATCCGTGACAATCTTATTAACCTTAGCACCTTAATTACAAACTGTGAAAACTTCAATTCCCATGGAACGACCTGGACTTACCTAAAGCTATACTATACACGAACGAGTATACTTCCCGAGTGCTGTGTTTTTAGTAAAATCGGCATTTCTAGTATTATAAATTTAAAGCTTGGAAAACACACATCAAATCTCAATAAGATTTTATTTATTTATCATCACATTACCTCTCTAAGTTAAGAAGGTGACGATTCAATTTTTCACATTACTCCATCTACTTAGAAGTATATTAATAACACGCGTCAACATGCTTGTAGTGTTTCAATTCAAGGGTATTTTTATTGCCTTGCGCATATAATTTTCATAGTCTAATACTTGAAAGCCTTGAAGCACGAGGAGTTCTTGACAAGATCAATGACCACTTGAAATGTCTCTTCCTTCTGTGGCACTGTGGTTTCCAATATGACATTGGTAGAGCTAATCTTAACTCTCTCAATGAGTGGAACCCATTTTTCTTCACGTGCAACAACTTGTTGTGTTTCTTCAGGATTCATGATTCTGCTTAAGAATTAACCAATACAATTGATATACACAACATATATATTTTACTAATTAGCTTGGTTATCCTTGATGATATTATTGATCTATGATTAGGTTTCATGCAGACGTGACAAAATTACTACACTCTATGAATAAGTCAACTAAGGTCAATTGTCAAAGTCAACAGAAAAAGTCAACAAGACATTTCCAAGGGAGCTTAGGACATACATTCAATCAGAGAGAAAGTAATGAACATTCAAGCATAGCACATTATGAAACATGGCACCATAAGCAAGTATTACACAAATTTTAAAAATTTTGGGCAGAGTTTCCTTTTATATTTTGACATGTTTCGCTCGAAATGTGACCTGTCATGTTTCGCTCGAAATGTGACCTGTCATGTTTCGCTTGAAAACTGTCTTACATGTTTGGCTTGACAACTATCTTACATGTTTCGCTTGAAGAAAGAATTACATGTTTCGCTTAGAATAAGGCAAACATGCTTCGCTTAGAATAAGTGGAACATGTTTCGCTTGAAAACTTGTTTCGCTTCATTCAAGCCAAACATGTTTCGCTTCATTCAAACTAAACATGTTTCGCTTCTATCAAACCTATCATATTTCGCTTCATTAAAAAAATACTTAAGTCAGGTTTTACCAATTAAAAACATATAAGCACTTCTAACAATCATCACAAATACAATAATAACATCACATAAACAATTTCCACACAGTTACAACAATATTTTAAGCATGCTAAGCAAAATTCGAGCACACATAGGAGAGAAACACATGGGAATCATGATAAGGACTATTTAAAGCACATATAATCCTCACTTAAGAGTCTACATCAGTTTATAAACACATTTCACACCCTACGAGCAACCTTATTACCTTTCGTTTAGTACTAGAGCCCTAAATTCTAACTTTTCCAAGTAGAAGAGCATTTAGGAGGCACAAGTATGTTCTAATAGCACAAGGACACTCATAAGAGGCTACTTAACACAAACCCACATCAAACACTACCACAGACTCATGTTTCGCTATATCCATAACATAAAAATCAAAATATTTCATAAATAAGCTTGGGATACCTAAAACTCTTTCAAACGCACCTTAATCACACCCTAACGCATAAAACCCCTCAATCAAATAGCATAAAACTCAACTTTTAAATTATGATCCCTAATTCGTTTTTAAGTGATTAAGAGTGATAAAAGGAGAATTAAGCTAATTCGTTTTACCTAGATGATGAGGAGTGAACTATGAACGAGTAGGTGATAACCTTTTTCCGTGAAACTAAGTTTGAATTTTTGAATATGAAGGGAGCGAAATGTGTAGAGAGTATTAGGGTGTTTGGATTTGAGAATAAGAATGTATGAGTGAGCGAAATGTGTAGAAACACATTATAATCGGCTAGGTTTTAAAACTTGGCAAAAATAGTCCTTGTGTTTTATATCTTCTTCTATTTCCATATTAAACTTATTTCTAAGTCTATTCTAGTTATAGAAATGACACATTAAGCCCCTAAAGTTGCAAACTTAGATTTTAAGTCCTATCTTTTACCTTTTAGTCCCTAAAAGTTAAAGCCAATAACATCTTAAGACCAACCGAGTTACAAATACATTAACTCCCCTTTAATTGATAATCCGTTATTGATAAAAACCTTTTTCCATTTATTCCGAGATGACTTTTTGAAAGATCATTTTTGAAAGAATTTGACTATTTCTCCCTGATCACTTACTTAAAATAACTCCTTTACTATATATAAATATATATTTAATAAATATAAATATATAATAATAAGAATTATCTCAAAAATATCAATAATAAGAATTCCAAGAGGCTTTTTTAAGGATAATTACTTTTACCCAAAGTAAAATCCCTAAAAACCTTCCCGAGTCGTGTCCCGACGAGGTGCGAATTTGAAAATCGAGGTAACGTTTGTGGAAGAATGCTTGAATATCAAAAATTGGGTTTGGTTTCCTATTTCTACAAATAAAATACAAAAACAAGTAAAGGCACACTAAAAACGAAAGTAATTAAAGCTAAAACACTAAAAACGATAACGGGATTCAAATCCCGTTCTTTAAAAAAACAAAATTCAAAAATTTTAACCCTACAAATGCAAATTTAATTTTTAACAGTCCTAAATGATAAAAGAAAATCTTAAAAAAAGAATTATATATTTTTAACTTTTATTTTATTTATTATGATTAAAAATATAAAACTATTACTAAAAATTCTAGAAAATTACTGGAAAATGCTTTAAGATATGTAGAATGCAAGAAAAATATAAATTTTGCAAAACAGCTTATAAATAAGCTGTAAATAAGCAGAAAAGGGCTGAAAGGCTTAAGGGCTAAAAAGGGGTAAAAGCTTAAATGGTGCAAAGTAAAACGAAAAAGACCCAAGGGCGTTATTGGCAGTGAGTGTGTATGTTAAATGCTTGGTATGGTAAGGGGGGTCACAGGTTCGACCCCTGTGACCTCTTTTTTTATAAACCATTTTTTTAATTTTCTTTTTTTAAAATATAAAAAGATAAGAAAAATAAGCTACTTTTAAAAAGAGACTTTTTATTAAAAAAAAACCTAAAATAAGCTAGAAATAAGCTCTAAAAGGTGACAGTTTAGAACTTAAGCTATAAAACACATTAAACTTAACTGTTAAGCTTTTTACCTCAATTTAAGCTCATAATAAGCTCAAGTTGCAATCTAACTATCAAATGTAACCTATTAAGCAACCCTAATAAGCCCAGAAATAAGCATTATAAGCCAACAATACTAAACCTAACTAGCAGACTTAACTTTTAAACTTAAAATAGATTTTGGCTCTTTTTAGTAAGCAAATAAGCTGAGCTAAACAACAATAAAAGCTGAAAAATTTAAAACCTAATAAGAACAACTAGCTAACATCAAATTTTAGCTAAAACATCTAATTTTAATAAAGGTTTAAAACAAGAAAATGAAGATCAAAGGTTTCTGATCACAGAAACATTATGTTGGGAATTATACATTCCTGACTTAGTATTGTTAGGTATATACTTAGTACCGATGGTTATAGTTAGTACTGACAGTACAAAGTGTTAAGTACTGCTTAGATAGTTAGTACAGTTAGTATAAAATAGTTAGTACCGTGTAAGAGTTATGCATGAGATATTATAGGAGAAGATATGTATTATCTTTTGTGCGTTTTGTAAGCCTGTTAGGGTTTATCCTTGGTCTATAAAAGGAACCCTACGACATTAAAGAGAGATAACAATCAGTTCAATATATATATCTCATCGCATACAATCATAGTTAGTAATCTGTAATCACTTTAACAGATTAATAGAAATCAAAGTTTAGTTTTTCGTTGTTCTTCTTAATACTATTGTATAGATTCCGCATATACAATAAGTATTCATAGTCAGTGTTTTCTCTATAGTCAATCTGTATTTATACAAGTTGGCTATCACCTTTAATAGGTTGCAAAGATCTGTTCAGTTTGGGACTCACACATTAAGATGTCTTTTTTAGAAATCAACTTAAAAGGGCAACTTTAGACCTAGTTAAAACTAACCAAATAAGCTTGGAAATGGGAAATAAGCCTAAGGAGGTCCAGAATGTCCACCAATGAGCTTATTTCCATAAGCTTAAACATAGCAACATACATTTGCTTGACTAAAAATATGAATAAAAAAGGTACACCAAAACTAAAATCTAAGAAAAATGATAGAATTTTGAAAAAACTTTGCATTTGATGAAACAAGGCATAAACCTTGAATACCAGATATCAAGTGAGTTAAGAACATTAGTATGAACATGTTTTAACACTTAAACATAACACAAACTCTAAATTCAAAATTATGCAATCTAAATTTATAAGAACACCACATAATGCAACATAAACTTAGAAAAACATGAAAACATTGTAAATCTTGATTTAAACTTGTAAAAACATGATTAAAAACTTAGATATGATTAATTGTGATGAGATGACAATTACAAACAAAGATAGGTTCAAAAGGATAATGGATATCATGTTGTTCCACCCCTTTAACTAGGAACTACATGCCTTCCACTTGCTGACCTATCTTTTTTGCAGGATATTGGTATACTTCAGTTTATAGGCCATTCACACTTCCAAAATATCAACTCAAGTGTTATTGTGTCTCAAGATTGAGAAGCAAGTATCACTCTACTAGCAATACTAGGTTCTGAAATGCCTAGAGATGATTCTCGTTAAGCCTATTAGAGTGTAAGTTATCATTGAACGGGTTAGTTGATGATATGAGTGTACATTTTTCCATCTAATGTACTTTCTGTCAAGCAACAGACAAACAATAGTCCTTAAAAAGATTGCGAGTTTACTAATGCACTAGTGACAATAATCATGTTAAACCTAAAACAAGCGAACAAGCTAAAAAACTAGGATAATCACTCATAATCTCAAGGTCAAGATTAAAAGAAGAATTGAATGGGAAAATAACTCAAAAACTAGGGTTAGGATTTAGGTTTACAAAGAAAGCATGTTTTGTTTATGGCAGTTACAGCCATCTAATAAAAGACTGCGATTTTCATGAAAATAAAATGGCTAAAAAAAGATCCGGCTTTTTGAAAATAATAAGGAAAAATAAACTGGTCAAAGGGAATAGACCAGTTTGGGAATAGTGTTCAGAGAAATCTATCATCACACAATAAATTTGGGTCCAGATCTGCCGTCTTAACAAGGTCTAGAAGAATACCATTAGTACACAAAAGCCAAGCAGAAGCTTCTCTAAAAGCAACAACATCAACAAGTACAATCAGGACCAGTTAATACTGCAGACCCATACAAATAGAAGTGAATGTCAAAATTAAGAACAAAAGCTTATCATAAGTCTTATTTCACCTATTAGAAGGCCTTTTTATAAATCAACAACACCAAATACCGAGATTACAAATGAAAAATATACTGTCAGAGTAAAATGTCTGTTAATACTAAGCTATATGGGCAAAACAGCTGTTAGTTGCTGTTTCTAAAGGCAATGGGGTCAACTGTTGTTAAGCTGCCTCAGCAATTTGTAGTTTGGAGACCTAAAAAGACTGATCTAAACAACGTCTCCAAAGACAATAGTGGATGCAACGGGTATTGGGAGTTATGCTAGGAAAAACCCTATAACTCGCCCCAAAAACCCAACACAACCTCCTCTCACTCCCCAAATCAAGATCCCCCCTCTCAACCAACTCTCTAACAACACCTCCCCTTCCACCCCTCTCCCACACCCTAACCCACACTATCCAAATTCACCCCCCTGCTCACCCTGACCTCTTAACCATGACTACTACTACTGTCTCATAGCAACAGAGACGACCATTATAACTCATATCCACAACCTAAAAACAAGCTTTAAGAACAAAGGACTAATTGACAAGTGGATTGTTACCAAAGGCACATGTAGGGAACAAAGACATCCTTACTGACTATCCAAGACACTGATGGAGGTTTTTTGCGTTGCCTTGGTGGAGGTGCTAGAGGTGGTCAAGATAACAGAAACAAGGAAATAAAGAAACAAATAAGTACTTAGACTTTGAAGATGTTTTATTTGTCACAGAACTACAGTATTAATCTTTCTCGTGTCTCAAACAAATGTAGTGACAAGAAAAAACAGTTTTCTTTTCACTGAACTAAATGTCTTGTTTAGTCTCCTGTTATAATAAGCTACTTGATAGCAAGCCAAGTACTACTGACTTAGAGTCTTGCCTAGGCAAAAGCAATATGTACATCTTTTGAGATTTAAAGAATGTTATTCCTTCAGGAATTTAACTTGTTTATTTTGCAAAAGCCCACAAATGAGAGTCCTAAATTAATGGCATAGTAAGGCTGGGGGGTCTCGTGAATTTTTAAAACAATGAATAAACTTGTAAAGGTAAACCTTGAAGAGGTCTTCCTCAAAGATTTTTGAAAATGACCATACTTGTGTTTGCATGTCAAAAGATAAATGCAACACAAAGCCTCTTCCTTGTAAGCCAAACTTGAGATAACTGCTATCAGCCAACCCCTTTACAGATGTTGCATATGGACATAAATGGACCTAATGGAACATCTATTAGTAAGATCAACCCTACAAGACATATTGCCTTGTACATGACTTATGACTTCTTCAACAGTTTAGAGCTAGGTTTATTCCTTCTTTAGCCTCTAAGGATGAGAACTAGTGGGATCTTAAGGATTTTATAACAAAATGAACACCAAATTAAACCAAAGGTTAAAGTAATACAGTGTAGCAAATGGGACAAAAATTCAAAAAAATAGGGAAATTAAATGAATTTTGTGGATTAAGAAGGGATAAAAAGGATAATTTAGTGTTGCCATTGAGCACTCCAAATAAAATAGAGTTGTTTAGAGAAAAGAAAAGGACTCAGATTGAGGCAGCTAGACTATGCTATCAGACTCACTTCCTACCTACTGTTTTTTGGGCTAAATGCAGTTAATACTACTTGTTATGTTTCTAAGACTAGGGTTTAGTGACCAAGGCTTTATCATAACAAGACAACCTATGACACTTATCATTCCGGCACGAGACCACCACGCCAACCATAAGTTTTCATAAGACCTTTTGGATGTCCCTGTCTACTATCCGAATTACCCAAGACCCTTTAGGCAAATTTGATGGGAAGGCTGAAAGAAGAGTTTTTAGTGTGTACTGCTAAATAAGCCAAACAGCTTTATCACAGGTTATTTAATTCTCAAACTAAGAAAAATTGAAAGAAATCTGCACGTAAAACGTTCCTTGAAAAAAAACCAAATGTTTGCAGGATAAGACCCCTAACTGGATTTATTTGATATTGATTCCTTAATAAAATTCTAAATGAACTAAAGTCACAACTAGTTACTACGCAGGGAATCAAACTAACCAAAAATGCAGGTCCACAAAGATAGCTATGGTGATGCAGGTGTCTGAACGTGACTAGGTCAAAGACAATCTAAAGAAAGAATGTTCTAATACAACAATATATTGTGTTCCCATTATTATCATCTATCACTTCAAGCTACAAAGAGCTCTTCAAATGAAACGTATAAAAAAATGATATAGCTTATGATTACAAAGGATGAAAAACTTCCCAGCGTATGCAAAAACCAACAAGTGAGAGATCGAACACAGCCTATTAATAATGTTGCTTATAAGATATGATCAAAGAAGCAGGCTACAGAGCAATCGTGCTGTCTAGAAAAAACAAGTTTGAAGCACAGTGCAACATGGAGCTTCTTCAAGGAAAGGCTACTAAAGCCCACGCACCCCAAAACAAACTATTATATAATACTGTTAGCACGACCAGATAATATTGCTAGTGCCACCCAGAGAGACTTTATGACTCGCTGAGACCATCAATCGTTCCTCATGGTGTGATCCTTTTCCTCTTAATGTCAATAATTTTTTTCCAAATGATCCTCTCATGCCTGATTTTGAGATATCTACTAACTCTAAAGTTCAAAATACTACATTTTTGGAGTGCTTTATGATGATGATGATTTGGCACACTTACAATTCTCCGCTTATTATGCAGATCAAGTTTATTGGTTGGCAGAGGCAAATTTCAACAACATGGAACCTTCAACCTATGCCATTCCGATTTCCCCCTCAACTAAGCTACCACTCTATTCATCCTAAAAATCAAATAATTGGAGATCCAAAGTCAGCAGTACAAACAAGAGGCATGTCAAAGAAGAATTCTAGAGAACGACGGCCTATAGAATACGCTACTCAAAAATAGAAAAGGACTAAATCCACAAGACTAACCAGAACTGCTTAAGTACATGTTTGCCTCTCTTAGCGGAACCCACAAATGATAGCTCCAGCCCTTGATGATGAAAGCTTGTTGATACCAATGGCCAGAAGACTGCTTCACAATTTCGAAGATACCCAGAAGGTTTTGGCGGAACTAGTACGTACCTTCATGAACAAATAGAAGCTATTGCGTACCAAAGTGGGTGTAAGAAATAAGAAAGATACAAACGTGGTTTATAGTCAAAAACAAAAGCCAGGCTTGTAGCATAAGGATACAAAACAAGAAGGAAAGGCATTGATTTCAAATAATGAGGTGTTTGATCCCTTTTTACCCAGGATTGACGCAATCAGGGTTATTTTAACCTATGCCTATTCAGAATTTTGTTGTGTATCAGATGGATGTTAAAAGGTGCTTACCTCAATTGTACAATTGACGTAGGAGGTATAAGTTACCAACATCCAGGTTTTCGTTGGATCCAAAATTTCAAAAAAATTTACAAGATAGTAGAAAGCCCTGAATGGGCTAACACCAAGCTCCTAGAGCTCTGGTAATGAGAAACCGTCTCTTCATTCTTCTTTCAAATAACCTATCTGCTCAGACAATAAATTCTACAGAGCGACAAATTGCAAGTACCTTTGTTCATAAAGAGGTCCAAGGTGGAGATTAATACTGTCACACAGTTCTATCTTTAATACAACAATCTTGGTTTCACAAAAGTCTTTTGTGTATATATTATTTGAGGCAAATAATGCATAAAAGATCTAGATGAGTTGAATGTACATTGATCACTTTCTTTTTGTTGGGTTTTACAAGTCAGCACGAAGAGGATGGGGAATCTTCAATTTGTTTAGGACAAGATGTGGAGAACATCAATGAAGAAATTTTCGGTTTTTCCCAGTCATAAGCAAAACGAGGACACGAACAAGATGAAGAAGAGGCTAAGTCAGATCACTTCAAAGTAACATATCTTCGCGAGCATGTATCATGTGGTTTTCAACTTTCGATACACCCAATGAAAACTAAAAAAGCAACTATCAAACACAGTAAACAGGGCGCGCAACTAGGCGCAGCGAGACGAAGACATGTTGATATCTAATTTAATACAGTCCCAATGATTGGTCATGAATGTATCTTACATCCTACCTAGACCCAATATCAAAGTTCTCGAGTCAGATTGTGCATAAGCTTCAAGATTTCAAAGTTCAAACCAAAAGTTTACCCAACACTTGAATGCAGTAAAAAGGATTCTTCTATATCACCTAAAATGGTCGACTCACAAATTTGGCCTTTGCGGTATCCTAAGGACTCATCCTTTTATATTGGACAGCTTTTCAAGTGTACTATGGCAGGTGCCTAGTTTGGACAAGAAATCCCACAACAGGAAGGTACATTCTCAATTTCTTATGTTCAAGGTTAATAATCTCTTGTGCAGTATGTAAATAAGCAACTGTGGTGGCTAATTCAACTACTGATAGCTTAAATATATGCATTATGCCTCTCACTGCAATGGTCCACAACAAGATTCCCCGTTTCTACACGAGACTACTCAAAAATTAAAAGCAGACAAAGCATTCAATGGTGAAGTAATGACGAGTGCATTACTTGGTTTTTGTCAAGAAAATCCTTTCTACCATTCAAAACACACAACAACAATATTCACTCCAGCCCAACTAATCCTGAGATTCGGCATCATTTTCATTTAGAGAACCTATTATAGAATGGCCTATAAAAGCAGACATAGTCGTCAACAGACTCATTAATGAATCACTTTAAAGCTAAACACTATGACCTCAATAATGCGAATCATAAGCTAGAACCAGCAATTCTTTTCTCGACAACTGACATACATACAAAGCGCAATTATCAGAGAACAAACACTTTTTCGTGATATCAACAATTTAATTTTTTTGGTGGCAAGCACTTTATATGCTTACTTCGATATCAGCTGATTAACTAAAACATAAAGACGTCATTACTCACAATACATTCCAGCAAGACACGGATGGCTAACTGCGAGGAAAATGGTGTGCGAGAGTACTATATAGGCAATAGATACACAGACAGTTAATTACTGACAACCGAAACGCTATATATACAAACTTTTCATACTAACGAAACTCTCGAGATCAGACTATCGACAAAACAAAATGGTGTAACACAGCGCTTCAAAATACAGAGACACAATGAATAGGCTGAAACGCGCCTCAAGGGACACACATAACAAAAATGAGGAGGGTAAGCGGACAGAGTGCTTAAAAGGACTGGCACAAGCTTATTTACTCCATACAATTCTACAGCACCGCAACAGGCTGCGTTAATATAGAGATAGACTCGCACGTTGGTACAAAAAATATTATCTGCATAGGTCTATGTAGGGACTTGATTTTAAAATTGCATTTCTGGATAAGGTACGCACGTAGGGGGAGGTGATCCGTCACAGGATTCGAGAGTGCCCCGTGATTGTCTCGCATAGCTACTTTCTCTTTATAGCAACAACCACGTTTTTTTAGAGAGGCTCATTAGAAGAATTTGATGTTAATTTCTGTCACTACACTCTACACATTTCCTTAAGTACTATTTGATAAAATATATCTATAGCGTGTCTCTTCTCAGCGCGACATAACAGAGATTAAGCATACTCTTTAATAACAAACTATGAGCACTACAACCTTTTTATTAAAATAAAAACCAAAAGGGAGACTAGCGCACTAGTCCACATAGAACATAGAGACTCTTAAGGATCCTTATGAATTCTCAACACGGTGACATTATACATATCAGTACACTCTATACATCTATCCATGATATCAACAAATCTAAATTTTAACACTTTAACTGTTTTATATGAGCTTTAGAGATCTTACCTCGACCAGATACAAATGCAAAGGGCATGTTATCATAATCATATTGCCTATCACGATCTCGGCCAATCTTATAAACTTCTATAGCAATCAAAAAATGTTTCTCTTCACTACAATTTAAGAGCCACCCCAAGACACAAACACAAAACACATACACAAAACACACACAACTACAATTCTAAGCCCTAGTACACAACTCTCACAAATCAAACTGATATTTAAGTCGCTAAGCATAATACACACTACCCATAAGCAAACCTAGCTAGAAGCGTAACGCTCATACTATGCGACGCGTCTTTACAAACATAAGCATTTGACGCGCTCTCTCCTAAGTTCACGTACGCCAACAATAACAGACTAAGCACGCTAAAACAACAATAAAAAGCTGACAAACACACACGAATTTATCAAACCTAACATACTTCACAAGACACACCCACATAGCAAACTGCGGTACATATTACATACGAGCTAACACACCATCTAATTTTCAACTAACACACTGTAACAGTGTCATACAACAAAACGTAGCGGAGAACAAAAATGATAGAGAGATCCAATAAAGAGATATCTTCTCAATCTCCAACTTAGCAACATAATAATAGCTTCGGAAGTAATACTATCAAACATGAGACTCACTGAACATTAGGATAAAGTCACTGCAAATACAACGTGTTCTGACTCATCGGCAGTAGTACCCAAACAAAGGATACGAGATGGAAGTTAAATACAGTTCAGTTACCATGACTAGTAGACAGTGATACACACAAGTGTTAAGTACTAAGACCTCATAGCATGCGGTTCAGCAACATTAATGATAGCAGTTGACACTAACTCTATGTTACGTACTCACGGAAGGGGTGACAGTGTGAGCTGTAAGATGAGATAGTGCGTCAATCTGATCAAAATTCATGATTACAGAGACTGGAAAGATATGTATTATCTTTTGTGCGTTTATGTAAGCCTGTAAGGGTTTATCCTTGAGTCTATAAAAGGAACCCAGACACATTAAAGAGAGATAACATCAGTTATCAATATATATATCTCATCGCAACAGCCTTCTCACGACATAGCTCTAGATCACAATCTGATAACAATCACCATTCAAAAACATGAATAAATAGCACAAATTCAATCTTAACATTTCCCTAGCTCTTTGTACATAGCATCTCTACCCGAAATACACAATTTGTAGATCACATAGTGAGTATTCCACAAAACTTCTCCACTACAGTACACTTATCAGGAGAAGTCAGTATGGTGTTTTCTCTATATGGTGCTCAAATTCTGTATCCCTAAGTTACACGCAAATTGGAGACTACACACACATCGGGGTGCTCGCTGAACCTGATTTCATATCAGGGTATTTATGATGCGATAAGGATGTCTTTCAGTTTAGAGGAAAATCTCACAACTATCCGAAATTAAACGATGCTCTACTTGACTTGTACAAATCACTAGAGGCTATACACTACTAAAAGGGTCAATCACTTATTTATGGACGACCAATGAGTATTAAAGAGCTGAAACGGTGCGCAAAAATATGAGAGATGACAAATTGGATAACACAATATTGGTGAGAAGAGAGAGATCTCACAGGGTTAGGTGGAATCAACATAATGGTACTCAACATCCATGAGCTTTTCACTCAATACAATCTGCCTTCAAACCAATTACATGTTCATACTAATTTACACATTATTTATGGACTCAGCACTAAAAAAGATACACAGACTAAAAAAAAGGTACACCAAAACTAAAATCTAAGAAAAATGATAGAATTTTGAAAAAACTTTGCATTTGATGAAACAAGGCATAAACCTTGAACATATACACATCGAGTACGAGATACATGCAAGTGACAGCTTTAAATAGAACGATTGAGCGGGTAAAGCACACAACAATGATTTTTTCACTACACGTTTCTAACACATAACACCAAAGCACGTCTACATAAATAGCTCACAAATATTTAAGGGTGTGACAATACTTCAAAAGATTTACAGGAGTAGAATCACACATAATGCAACAAAACTTAAGAAAAACATATAAAACATTGTAAATCTTGATTTAAACTTGTAAAAACATGATTAAAAACTTAGATATGATTAATTGAAAGTGGATTTGTAAACTCTTAATGACCAAAACAAATTTTTTTTAGCAAAAACATGTCTTATTCCAAACACCCCTTTAAAAACTTAAAACATGAAAATAAGCTTAAACAGATTGAGTAATGCATTAAACTTGAACCAATAAGCAATAATAAGAACAAATAAGCATAAATAAGACAAAACTAAGCAACAATAAGCAAAAAGTAAATAAGCTTTAAAATGAGAAAATGGAACTTACAAGTGGTCCAAGGCTTTTGGCGAGTACTTCAAACCCCAAACCAGTTTATGAACCACCTATAGCTTCTCAAGAAGCACTAAACCAATGGCCATCCATAATAAACCATGCTCCATGATTCTTGAACACATAATTTTTGATAAAAGAACTTTAAAAAAATAAAAATAAATAAGCTTTAAGCTTTTGATAAAGCTTAAGAAAGGTTTGCAGACTCAAAAATGACTTATAAAGAGAGCTTATGAAAGTAACTCATGAACAAATAAAAGCTTAAGTGCATAAAGAAGTTAATAGAACAGATTTGCATAAAACCATAAAACTTGAAATTTCATTAAGCATAAAAGGATTACAAAACTTAAAAGTTTAAATGACAGAATTTAAAGACTTAAAAACATAAATTTAAATCAAAAGTAAATTACACTACTCCTCAGTTTTCTTTTTTTTCTAATGAAATAAACCTAGTCTATTTATAGAGGAACGCAAGTCTTGAGCTGTGCTTGTTGTGTTTTTTGTTGTGAGAGGCTTCAAGTCTTCAATCTCATCCATCCATTCCATCTTGTTCACCAAGCTCAAGAATCATAGCCCTTGATTAAGTATCCAAGTCCTATCGGCCAATGAAATAACATAGGATCACCAAGGTGGATTTGGCACCATATGAAGGTGGGGTAACTAAGGGGTGTGACACTCTTTTGTTGGTTTGCAGGGGAGTGGGACAATGATGAGGGAATAATAAAAAGGCAAGAAATTGGTTTATAAGTTTTGGGGGTACGGGGTTAAATAAAAAGGATGTGGGGTGTAAAGGATTTTGGGGTTATAGGGACCAAATGTGTAAATATTAAGGACTAACTATGTTAGTCCCTAAGGAATAACGATGAAAGCCCTTAGGGACTATTAGTGCAAACAGATTTAAGAGGTTTATGATTGGGCTTTTGTTGGGCTTGTTAAGGATAAAAAGGGTTTTGGACTTATAAGGTTGGGTCGTATGATGAATTTTTGGGCTTTTGATTTAACAAATGAGCTTAATGGGCTGACTCGGCCCATTAACTTGGGTGCGGGTTGGCCCAAATAAGATTTCTTCGATTTCGTCTTCGGCTTTGACTTTTTGACTTTTTGACTTTTTGAGTTGACTTTGACTTTGGCTTTTTCACGCTTTTCCATTCCGTGCTTGGTTTTGTCCATTTTGCTTTGTTTTTGTCCTTTTTCTGAATATCCATTACCTGCACAACATAAATAGCAAAACAAGCATATATTTGGCATTTTTTGTTCGTTTTTTGTCATTTATGCTTGTTTTTAAAGGTAAAAAGTATGTTTAATTAAGCATTTACCAAAATCCCCCATACTAAAATATTGTCGTGTCCTCACGCAATGCTATAAGTAAACACTTTAGAAAACTAAGAATTTCAATCCCCCTCGATTAATTACCTCGAAAAGTAGCTAAGTGTTCATCGAAGGGAATTAAAGACTCATTAGTTTTGAAAAATCCCATTTTGACCATTTTACTATATTTACATTTATTCCCACTCATATTTTTGTATTTTTCCTTTTTCTCATTTTTTTGTACTTTTCATATTAAGCAACTAACTAGAACGCTTGACTTTTGTTATTTTTCTAACTTTTCGGGTCACGGAACAAGAAGCACTTTAATCCTAAAATGCTCAAAAAGATAAATTCATCGTCCCCGACTTTTCACTTGTCCCAAACCAAGCTTAAAAACGAAATCACCGTTAAATATAAGTTAAGATGCTAACACTACTCATACTTGTACCTTGTGAAACTTTTCGCTCCCGACAATTATTATATCTTTGGTGAATGTGCTTATTTCGAATTTCAACCATGGATCAACCGTTTTGCAAAATTTCTATGCTTCATGTTCTACCCAAAAGTAATGAGTTTGAAGGCGAGATCATCCCATGTAGCGACTTTTGTCTCGGCACATCCCAACCTTGCAGCTAAGTGACCAAGCTTTTGACATCCCACATAGACTAGTATCGGGACTTACGGACCTTCGGTTTCAACACCCTTGGATTTACCGTATATACATAAAATCACAACTTAAAATGTAATAGTCTTAGTTCAAAAGCATATTTAAATTTAAGAAAAAGAGATTTTCCCTATATTTATTAAATCACACATATATTACACTTAATATAATTATACACCCTTTAAACTAAGGAAATCCTCGACCTTTTAAAAGGCTACAACATCGATTGTGAGCCGGCAAGATGCAGCAAACTTTTATCAGTCTCGGATAATTACTATGTACCTTATTTAGAAGACTGCAACATCGGTTGTCAGCCGGCAAGATGCAGTAAACTTTTATCGGCCCATAGTTTTTATTATTATTGTTTCCTCATTTTTCATTTTTTTACACTTTATATTACCATGATATAGAGAAAATTTTGTTTTAGAAAATTTAAGTATAAACTTGAACTAAAATTATTGATATCGACTATACTTCAAAAATTGTTGATTTAAGTTTAATTTTCGAAGAGAGCACGTATTATTAGTCCGGTTAAAAGCTTATGGGAGAGAAAAGCTCAAACTACACTTATAGAGCTCTTAAGATTTCCAACTAATCCTTGTTTAGAATTTAACTCATAATTAACTCTATCATTTATCATTCTTCGCAAATTTAAAAATTTTAATAAAAAAATCCCGAGTCAAAATTTATTCTTATTCTACCCAGCAGGAAAGTCAACATTGTGATAAAACACTTGTTTTATTTTTGAAAATTTTTAAATTTTTTCATTTATTTGGTATTTTGGTGGTAAAAACAGGATTACGTGAAAACAACGGCTGCAGGCACAATCGAATCGATAGATCCCCCCCATACGAAAATTGAACATTGTCCTCAATGTTTTAAGAAGGGTCTCTACGTAAATCTAAAGCCCGTTATTAATTAAAATAGTGCTCCAAATATAAACGTTAGTCGATAAGATTGGATATTGGATTCCCATAATGAAGCTGAGGATTGAAGCTCGAGTAAACGAAGGACAAAACCATGAGCACGAGAGGCTTCAAAATCCGGGGCAATCCTGGACAAACATCACAAAACATAAAGCACAAGAAAGAAAGAGGCGAGCCTCCTCACAACACACTTATTCATTACTACTATATAATTATATTAGGATAAGCATGGGTTGTCACCCACGAAGCGCTTGTTTAAGGTCACTAAGCTTGACCCGTCCCCGAATTCATTGGTCCATGGGGAAAGTTTGAAGATCCGGGACAACCATCGGTGGTATGTCCCCTCTAAAGTAGTGTTTAAGTCTATGACCATTCACCTTGAAGTTTGGCCCGACGGTTTGTGATAACTCGATGGTGCCATAAGGAAACACTTAGGTAACGGTGAATGGTCGAGTCCAGCGGGTCTTAAGTTTGCCCGAGAAAATCTTTAATCTAGAATTAAAGAGGAGGACTCGATCACCAACGTTGAAAACGCGGTTCTTGATCTTGGAGTCATGGATCCTCTTGTTTTCTTCCTTGTATATCAAATAGGTTCGCATAGGTCTGATCACGAAGTTCATTTTAATTTTATTTATTTAAACCTCCTGTGTTTCGCCCCGCGTAACAAGGTCATAATTGCAATGCTTTAAGCCCAAGGAAAGTCCTTATGCTCAGCTCGATGGTAGCTGAACAAGCCTTTCCGTATACCAACTTGTAAAGAGTGCACCCGATGGGTGTCTTAAATGCGGTACAGAAGGCCCACGAGGAGTCATCTAACTTATCGGACCACGAAGCACGGTGTTCGCCTACGGTCCTTTCCAGAATGCGTTTCAAACCACGATTTGAAACCTCAACTTGCCCACTTGTTTGTGGGTGATACGCGGTGGGAAGACGGTGAGTAACACCATATTTAAGCATGACCTTTGCAAACTGGTCATTGCAAAAATTGGTACCGCGATCACTAATGATAGCACGAGGGGTCCCAAATCAGGCGAAGAGAGATTTTAAGAATTTGCAAACAACTCGGGCATCCTTGGCTTCGATCTTTGACTTTTGACTTTGACTTTGACTTTTTGGTTGACTTTGACTTTTTCCTAGTTGACTTGACTTTTCACGCTCTTTTTATTTCTGTGCTCGGTTTTATTCGTTTTGACTTGATTTTTGTGTTTTAGTGAATATTCGATACCTGCACAGTATATAAAGCAAAACAAGCATAAATATACGTCATTTTATGTCCCTGTTTTTGGTCATTTAGGCTCGTTTTAATTGATAAATGGTATGTGTAATTAAGCACATACGAGTAGTTATTCTAGAAATCTCGATGAAGAAGACGAATGCCAACGATCAACCGCGACCTATAATAGTGGCGCGTAATTAAAACTCACACTTTTAATAAGATGTAACATAATATGAGTAAATAGATACTTATATATATATATATATATATATATATATATATATATATATATATATATATATAATATATAAAAAATAATATATCGGCATGTAGTAATATCCATAAGTATGGACTTTAAGATGTTATCTATGCTTAAGATCCAAATTGAGAATCACTAAGAATGCTACACTTAATTTTTTGAAATTTCGTCGGTTTTTACTAGATATTCGCCATACTAAAAGAGATACCAAATGGTCGCAACCGATGTTCCCCCTTCATATTTACCCACTTATATATGTTATTAAACCTCAGTAGCTTCCCCAAAAACCATAGCCACTTCTAATCATTTTTGAAAAATACACCAATGTAACTTATCCTAAAACGGTGTTTGCTGGACTTTGCAAAAGTTTGGCACCATCTGACCTATCTAAACCTTACATAAAATTCTAAAAAAATTCAGGGAAGTCACACATATTATGAAGTTGCTATAGTTTAAATTTCGTTGAAAATAATTAAGTTTTGATCCGCCTGCTCGCTGCATCTTTACAGTCTAAATTCTGGGCCAGAATCGCAGTTTTGACAACTTGTTTTGCAATTCACTTTGATTAGCCACATGGTTCTAGAAAATCGATTGAGGCCTTGAACCATTGGAAAGTAGGTTCGACGAACTTTGTTTAAGAAGTCTGGAAAATCCAAAAAGTTTTAGAACGACCGAGTTATATAATCGCATCGGACTAAAAATTCTGCAAAAAAATGACGAAGTGCAGAATTTGACGACTGGGATTTCCAAATTCAATGACCATACTTACGTCGTTTTTTAAGATTTATACCTCGATTCTTATAACCGAAACATTCATTAGGACGATGCCAGATATATTTAACAACAAAATCTCAACTAATTTCAATCAATAAGCCAAACTTTCTGACCCTAAATAATGGTTTCTAAAATCCAATCAAAATCGCTATCATTTTGCATCAATACACTTTCATTATGCACAATACTAACCTATCACTCCTAATACAAAAATCACCAAATTCACAATAAGCACCAAATCATAACTTGCATCATATCCATGGATTCTTAAAACACAATCAACTACAGCAAGGTATATATAAAATTAAACCAATTTACAAAAAAAAAGAACAATAAGAAGCTTACAACGCGAAATCAAGAGAAGGAAAATCAACTCTATCAAACCCTTGAGGGTTTGATAATCTACCGAGCACCACAACGACCCAAGAAAATTTGAAAACTTGATTTGTTTCACCCAAACTTGTTTAAAAGCACTAACAATCATCCCATGTTGTTTCCTTTGCACCCAATTGGATTAAAACCCTAAACTTGAAATTTTATTAAAAATCAAGAAATCATAAATATTAATCCATGGAGGTTTTTAGTGATGGGGGTTGATTGAGGATTATAGTGTATGGTTTAAGGAAAATGGAAGTGATTTGGTGAAGGTTTGATGGTGATGATAGTGGTTTTTGGTTCACTGTGTCGAACAGAAGAAAAGAGGGAAGAATACGGTTGTTTTTTTTCTTTTATGTCTGCATTTGTGTGTGTGTTTTTATGGAAGGATTTGGGTGAGATCACAACTATATATAGGAGATTTATTCTAGTATTATTATTTTCCAAAATAATAATAATAATAATATATGGGGATTGTTTGTTTAAGCTTGTTGACCGGTGCCTCGGCCCAAATGGGTGAGCTTGTTGGCTAATTTACTCGATGTTAATTTTTTTGTATTCTTAGTTCCCGGCCCAATTACTTAGTTACATCGTTACATTTTATAAAAACACAGTTTTGACTTGGTTTTCGGCCAACATGAAATAAAGTTGAAAAATACTAAAAATTAAAATAAATAAGCTCTCAAGGCTAAAATATGGCATTCGTTGATTTCTCGATCGTTAACGGTTAAATCCCAAATATAGGATTCGCGAAAGTTTTAAAATCGACGATTTTAATAAAAATCGACTAAAATAATAAAATTAATTCTATAAAAATTTAGAAATTAATTATAAGCTCGGGATAAAATAGTGACGTTATATACGGGGTTTTACACAACCGTTGTTTACAATCGCGTAAACTGAAAATCAACATTGATGTAAACGCAATAAAAGATAAAATTTATGTCAAAGCAAGTGTTATATTCATTATCCGAAGATAAATTTATAACTTTCTATATTTTATTATTATACTTTACGTAAAATACGTTTACGTTTCGCATATTTACTTCATGCATATATGTAAACTATACCACATTTCTACACTTAACCAAATACCCATAATTATACCCAATACCCAAAATTTATATAATTCTTACCCATATTTGCTACCATGGCCGCTTATATATACATACAACACAAAACAATACCAAGTTTTGCTTAGATTAAACCATGTGCTCAAATATCCTAGCAACTAACCAATTTTATCTACTTTGTTACACACCTAGCTAACTCTTACACAAGACCACTCCCCTCCTATTCCAATCACTTACAAACCGCACCCCTCTCCTTCAAATTCATAGATTGAATGAGATTTTGTCTCTAGATATTTCCCATTAATAAAAGGATAATGCAACAACCTTTCTCATACACTATCACTTACAAAAAAAATCAAACACTCTCTTTCTCCTCCATATAAAGCTCCACACGTACCAAATATAAGCCATAAAAATTTCATATTTTTCTATTACTTGATATTTCAAGTATACAAGTGTGATCAAGGTATTATCTAAAGGTGTTCTAAGTTGATTTCCTAAGTTAGGTTTCAAGTTTAAGCAAGGGTTTTCAGATTTAATTAGGGTTCATAAATCAAGATTTTAGAATTTGATAAGGTTTTTGGTTAAAATCAAAGACCTAGGGTTCTTTGATCATAGAGCTTTGTAAGCATTCTACATTTAACTCTTGAATTTTCATACATTTTTGATTGTTGTTCTTTACATGAGTCTATACTTACATATTGTATTAATTGTATGAAAATCAGATTATTAAGTTATATCACCAACTAGTAAATTTTAATAAAAATTTACAAAGAAATCAAGAACACTACTTACTTGTATGATTATTAATCATGTTAATAAGTTTGTTATTCATAAACTAGCTTAAACACTTTTATAAATTATTTCATGTTTGTTCTTATTATGGTGAAGTGTTAGATAGGATTAGGTTAGTGGATGATTGTTGATTGTGGAAGAGATTGAAATATATAGATTAGTGGTTTTGTGGTGTTAAAATAGAGTAGAAATTATGGACAAAAAGTGTGTAAACACCCTTCTTTTATAGCCGAACCAAAACAGAAAACTAGAGACGTTTTGACAAGTTAAAACCTTAGAAGTATGATAGTTCATCTTAATATGATTTCGTGCATGTAAAGAACTTGAAAAACGGATGTAAAACGGAGAAGTTATGGTCAAAACGAGATTTGAAACAATACCGACAAAAACAGTTTTTCTGCATAATCTGACAGATTTATATTTCGTGTTTTTAACCATTTTCGAGTCCAAACCGGCTTAAGTATAAAACTAAAATTTTCTCAAAATGATTTTTCGATAAAGATTTGCTTGTTTTGAAAGCCCGAAAGTGTAGACGAAAGAGTAATTCTTAATCAAACATGGACTATTTTTCTGATAATGACATGAAAATTTCTGCACACTTTTATCACATGTATGTTCCCGACATGAATAGTAAAACAGTGTTTTCGGATATTTTCGGTCCGTTTGGACTATAAAAACCTTAGGAAATAATTTAGCATCACTTATATAATATTTACACGCGTTTTAAACTTTATAAATTTTATTTTATGAATTAATTAGACTATATATTTATTGTCGTTGTAAAATATATAAAAGTGGTAAATTTAACGAAATTATTATTTTGATTTATAAGCTAAGTCTAAAACTATTAGGTGGTGATATAACAAGATATAATATAGTGTATACAAAAAAAGAATTTTTTTGTGTTCTATATTTCATGCGTTTATTCTAAACGACCTAAAATTTAAATAGGTTGCATACCGGTCCTTTGCGAAGACATTCCTAGTTGATTTATCTAGAAATCAATTCCATCACTTGAGGTGAGTTCGTAGCCCCACTTTACTAGTTTAACAACACTTTACAAATCTCGAGGTGAGATACATGCTCTGTTTTACATTTGGAAGCAAGTAGTCTTTTAAACATGTTACGAGTTGCCTAAATAGCAATAACCCATTAGCCCAATATCATGAACTGTTAATTACTTGGAGTAAGCGCGTGTGTTAGGAATAGATTTATTTGGGATTGACATCCTCGTTCGAGTAAGTCATGCTTACTAGTTTCGGATGATAGAACTATCAAATGTATACCATATCAGAAATTTGGATGTTGCAGGTTGAACATCTACACAAGTACATTAGTGCATAAATATGCACACATACATAGTTGTAGCTTCAGTGTCATGAGCATAGGGCAATCGTAATTACATTTTGTGATTTTGTATGTGTTACATTATTTCACACATTGAACTATTACGGTCCTACATTTATACTTACATAAACCTATGAATTCACCAACTTTATGTTGATATTTAAAGCATGTATTTCTCATTTCAGTAACTGCAGGCTAATTGGTTAGCATTTTGGGAGCATCATATTTGAGGTCACATTTTGCGGTCTCATATCACGAAAGATTTACTGCATTACTTTTGAACATTTGGTTATGTATTAAAATCTTTACGCTTTCATATTGGTGAACTCTTTAAGCATGGTGCTTTTGTACAAACTTTGAAATTAAATCAAACAGAGAGGTCATTCTTTATCTATCTTGTGCTTGTGTATTATGAAGTAATGCCCCTGGTTACCATTCCGCTGGCGCATATTTTGGGGGTGTTACAGATTGGTATCTAGAGCTAAGGTTATAGAGAACTAGGTTGCATGTCTTACCTAGACTATAACCGTATTCATAAACATCGCATCACATAAAACTTTTTCATGTGCATTACATACAATTGCTTACATTAGGGCTTAAAATGATTTATATACGACTTACCTCTCTCTTACGTAGAATTTTCAACACTTTGCCTTATATATATAATTAATACTATAAAACCTTTTGATTGTCACAGCAGATCATGTCTTCGTCTCCTCCGTCTCATGCTACTAGTTACGTACACAGTCATATGGTCCAGCGACAATGATGTAAACCCCACATGGGGTATTTCCTTTATGGATGCTTACGAGTCCGACCCTGAGCACCCTGAGGCTGCTCCACAGTCTCCAACAGGCACCACTTACACCAGCTTTCATGCCCTTGAAATCGGATACCAATGCACCATCTGATGATGACTTAGAGCAGCTGAGGCTCAGCCTTTACCCGCATTTGTACACTAACTCTCTCAACAATTATGTGGTAGACTCTTCTAGAGCCCTCTGAGGAGGAGGAGGAGCGTCTCAGCCCTCCGATTCCCCACCGGCGCACAGCTGGATTATGTTGACCTACCATTTAGGAAGAGGAGGACGAGGTTCCTCTACACTACCATCACCCACTTCTCATCACCATATCATCCCTCTATCCTAGACTAAACTTCGTACGGCACGGATGTATGTCTGACCTCATACCCCCTTACCATCTTCCATTGATGCATTGGTTGACCGCTGGGAAGCTGCACCTGCACCTCCATTACCACCACCATCTCTACTGTTACCCCTATCATCTCCACTACCTAGGATTCCATCACCACCATTACGCCTACCGCCACCTACTCGCAGAGATATCATTCTCGAGGCTGACATGCCGCCTCAGAAGAGAGCTAGATTTGCTGCTCCATCTCATAGGTTCAAGATTAGAGAGAGTTCAGCAGCCGTTGTTGCTAAGACAATCCCAATCTTCTTTGACCTGAGGTACTGATTCTGGATTTATTACCGCCTTGGAGGAGTCAAGGGAGTGGGACAGATATTACCAAACCAAGAGCATAGGACATGAAAGTGGAGGAGTTTTATGTCATCCCAGGAATGCACAATATTGACAGAGCAGTACTACGGGCTCGTGGTATCTACACATTAGAGGGAGAGATGAATAATCATCGCTCTATGGCTATTGCTGCAGAGCAGGAGGCCACGTATGCTCTACAGGCTTGGACTCACTCTAAGGATTGCATCCGTAAGTTACGAGTCGGGATGAGAGTATTACAAGGAGAGGTTAGAGACTTACAGCAGCATAGGCGAGATGATGATGCTGATAGGTTGACCAGGCACATACATCATAACATAGCCAGGGAGGATGCTAGAGATCCCGAGCATCATGATGGACTAGCAGACGTCGAAAGTAGTTGTTAGGCTTGTATCAATTATTTTAGCTATTTTGTATAGCTTGCTAAGTTTTATGGGTAACTCCCAGCTAGTAGGCTGGTTAGGATCTTGTATTTCTCATTTTGTAACCGAACCTATTATGTTTGTTTTACGATGTTGTTATATATGACGTCAGTTTATTTATATCATGTTTGATCTCATTTTTCACAGATCTTCGTTTTTGCAGTGTCGTGATCTCATTTTATAAATCGTACATATTGCAGTTTCGTGATTATGTTCCGGATGAATCTCATGTGTGTTGTATTTTCTATGATTTTAAAGAAAATGACCAGTACAATTACGTCAATGAGTCAGGAAGCTCTCGAGGAGCTGATCTCCTAATGCGTAGCTGATGCGTTGACAACTTATGATATAAATCGGAGTAATGGCGATGATAGCCATGATTCGGGAAGTGGCAGAAAAAGGACGGTGCACACTACTCATGAGTGCACGTATAGTGAATTCTTGAAATGCCAACCTCTTAACTTTAAGGGGACTGAAGGGGCTGTAGGATTGGCCCAATGGTTCGAAAAGACGGAATATGTGTTCCATATCAGCAAATGCACTTGAAAAAATGCAAATGATTTGCTACTTGCACTTTACTGGGAAGTGCACTAACATGGTGGAATTCCCATGTTAGGACAATTGGACACGATGCTGCTTATGCGTTGCCATGGAAGACATTGATGAAAATGATGACTGAGAACTATTGTCCGAGGAGTGAGATAAAGAAGCTGGAAACCGAGTTGTGAAACTTGGTTGTGAAAGGTACTGACGTTGAGAGCTATACTCAATGCTTTTAAGAATTGATTCTGTTGTGTTTAAGAATGGTTCCGGATGAATTTGACAAAGTATAAAAAGCATATTGGTGGACTCTGTCCTGATAGTAATTCAAGGGAGTCTTGATGCATCGAAGCCAAAACCGCTTCAAGAAGCGATCGAGTGGACAAGAAGCTTATGGATCAAAGCTCTTACTATGTTGCTAGACAAGCTAATAACAAAAGGAAAATGGACAACAATTCAAGAAACAACCATGCTCAATAGCCGCTTTACAAGAGGCAAAATGTGGCTAAGGCTTATGTTGTTAGGCCTGGTGAAAATAGAGAGTATGCTGGAACTCTACCCTTGTGCAACAAGTGCAAGTTTTACTACAATGGGTTGTGCACTGCAAAGTGTACAAACTATAAAAGAGTTGGTCATTTGGCCAGATATTATAGGAGTCCTACTGCTGTTAACACTCAAAGAGCCCCTAGAGCGGTTCAGAAGACAGGTACATGTTTTGAATGTGGAAGTCAAGGCCACTTCAAGAGGGATTGTCCGAAACTAAAGAACCAAAACCGTGGAAATGCAGCTGGAAACGGTGAAGCTCGTGGAAGGTCTATGCCTTTGGGGAAGGATGTTTAACCCCAACCCTATACTTGAATGTTGTTACGGGTACGTTCCTCCTCAATAACCGTTATGCTTCTATCTTATTTGATATCGGTGTCGATAGAAGTTTTGTGCCGACTACATTTAGCTCCCTAATTGATATCACCCCATCCACATTAGACAATAGTTATGACGTTGAATAGACCGACAAATATTAACAGAGTTAATACCATAATTCGGGGTTGTACTTTAAACTTGTTAAATCACCCGTTTAATATCGACCTAATGCCCGTAGAGCTTGGTAGTTTTGACGCGATTATTGGTATGGATTGGTTGTCGAAGTACCACGTCGTAATCATTTGTGACGAGAAGATCATTCATATCCCATATGGCGATGAAGTGTTAATTGTTCAAGGAGACAAGAGTGATGGCAAAAATGAGTCCCGACTAAATATTATCTCATACACCAAGAAGTATTTGCTAAAAGGATGCCATGTCTTGTTGGCACGCGTCACTGAAAAGAAGACTGTAGACAAGTTGGAAGAGAAGCGACCTGAGGATGTTCCAGTTGTACGAGATTTTCTAGAGGTTTTTTTTCGAAGACATTCCCTAGTGTTTCCAACAACCCAGCAAGTGGAGTTAAAATCGACTTGGTACCATTGTGATGCACCTGTAGCAACGGGCGCCTTTATCAATTAGCCACCATCCGAGAGAAAGAATAAACGAATCAAATGCAGGAGCTTCTGACAAGGGTTTACAATACCAAGTTCCTCACCTAAGGGAGCTCTATTTTTGTTTGTCAAGAAGAAGGATTGAACGTTTCAGATGTGTATCGACTATAGAGAGTTGAATAAACTGACGGTGAAGAACCGTTATCCGCTTCCAAGAATTGATGATTTATTTGACCAACTACAAGGGTCAATGTCTACTCGAAGATTGACGCTAAATCGGTTACCATCAACTTGAGGTTCGGGTCATTACGAGTTTCAAGCTATGCCATTTGGTTTGACCAACGCACTGACGGTATTTATGGATCTCATGAATCGGGTGTGCAAACCATATTTGGAAAAGTTTGTGATAGTTTTCATTGATGAAATTTTGATCTACACAAAGAGCAAGTAAGAGCATGAAGGACACTTAAAGTTGAGGATTGAAATTGCTTAAGAATGAGAGAGTTGCAATGGCATATTTCAAAAATGTAAATTTTTTGATCCCTAAAGTATAATTTCTCAACACGGATATGATAGTCAATATGTGTCCATAAACACACACATAAACAGCAAATATATGATACTATTTAGTGTTAATTTTCCCCTAAAAAGACTTGCAATATCTAGAAACACTTAAATTCGATACACTTACTGTTATTATTGTTGTTTCAGGTAAATGCCAAGTGAAGTATGGCTAGAAACTCTAGGAATAGACACTAAAACAAGGCATTGGAGCAAAAAGACGTGATAAATGGATACTTATAACAAAAGATTAATATTAAAGAAGCTAATCCCGCTAAGATTTGGAGTTATTGCGAAAGGAAACAAGCGAAGAGAAATGCCTCTGTGATACTTCGGGAAATGTGCTCTAGTATTTTAACCATAATTTCTTCATACTAACTCCTTTGAAGTTTATTCAAGCGGCCATGAATAGAGGAAAGTGATATCTACAACTTTCTTGTTTTGGGTTAGAGCCGGATCACAACTGACGAGCCATAAGATTGTCAATAACTAAAATGTTGCTGAAGGGTTTAACGGTGTACACCAAACAAATAGATTACTCCATAAACTTGCCACTCATGGTTAACGGTCGTAACCACAACAAAATCAGTTCGCCATAAAACCTGGCCACGTTGGAGATTTATTATCCTAGTCATGTTACGGCGTAACCGAAACGAATCAGTTACGCCGTAATTCCCATTTGGTCCTATATTTAGGAAATGTCTGCATCAGCAAGGTTATGACGTAACCTCACGAATCAGTTACGCCGTAAACTATCAGAAACCTATAAATAGGGGCCGAAATCAGCCTTCATTATCATCCTTCTCCCTCCTACTTGAGGGGACGACTGAGACATCTCCCTAAGTCATTTTTTGCACTCTCCAACCCTTCAAGAAGAAGAATCTAGTCCCGATCATCATCATCATACTAGTTTGGTTCGATTATCATGTTTCAATGACTTTTCATTATTGACGATGAGTATTGATTTATATGAATACAATTTCCAGCTAGCTTATCTTATTAAATTATCCTTTTAAATTCATTTTATTTCTTCTTAATTAATGGTTTAGCAGTTTGGTTATATTACTATTGACCATAATAATGCCAACTTATTAGCTCCTTACCATGATATGTCTGGGAAAAAATTCCAGTTAGTATGACCGCATTATTTGTGATTCGCGAGGTTAGTGAGATTAATGACATTCAAACCTTATTTTCCCCATATAGTAGAACAAAGTGAATCATTAAGTTATTAAATAGTATTAGGAGACCGTATCTTCCCTTCTCTTCATTCATACTTATTCATTTCTTTTTAAGTTTTCTTCTTTTTTAACAATTCAATTAATCAAAACTGCTTTAAATGTGACAACCAATTTAAAATAAATTTGTGAACTGCCACTTTAAGCTCCTAGGAAAAAATAATGACCTTGGATTTACCAAAACTACACTACTCACGATCAGGTTCTCTGCCCGTTAGTGCTTTTGTAAGGTGAAACGAGTTTTATAAATTTAGAACTTGGTAAATAATTATTTAAAAGAAATACGCATCAAGTTTTTGGCGCCGCTGTCGGGGAGCTAAATAGGTTTTAAATTTGATTTTTGTATATATTTCAATTTCTTGTTATTTATTTTTCTTGTAAAAGCACAATCTACTCGTATCTTGTGTTTAATTTTCAAGAATCATGGAAATGAAACCTGATATTGAGAACATGATGCTTAATGAGTACTTAGAGTATGAAGCTAAGAAAGAAAGGCGATTATAGGATAATGTTCGATCCAGAAGAAGTCTAACTAATTATGATTGAGGGCAAAGGCGGATGTTGACCTCAAGCACCGGAATAAGAGTAAGACTTTTACAATCCGTACCACTCATAGCTCACGTCCCTCCACACCTTGTTTCCTACATGTTCAACTCTATCCCAATAATTATTTTTTATCTACCAATGTGAGCAACAATGTGGACATTGATAAAATGACTATAGCAGAATATAATCTATATGTTGCTAAACAGGGCCTAGATAAGAATCCACTAAATAATCATTCATATGGTTTCACACACTAATTTTTCGCTCAACCACCACATACACCTAACACTCTCGTGGATAAGAAGGACTCCGACTTTGATAAGATCTTGGATGACTTATTTAGAATAGGAGCTGCAAGCATGAAGCGAATGGGGCAAGATATAGTTCAGGATAGTATTTGGGAATAGGATAATGATTTGGAGGAGGATCAAGAGGATGACGGAGATGATAGGGATACTTTTAATATGTGGGACATTACATTGAAGATGTAGAATGAATAAGGCCAATTTCCCTCACACCTACATCTGAACATAATAATAAACGTTTATACAACCTTTGATCCCAACAACCCTACACACCACACCACCTAACGAAGATTATGTAGCACCGGCTACTAAAACCCATTTTAGATGAACTTTTAGAAGAAAAGATCTTGAATGTAGCCCATGGGGTCGATGAAGAGCTGACCCCTATGGGGGGAGAATCTTAGAGCCTAAAGACTCCTTGTTGAAGATCCTCATTTTACGAAAATACAGGTGCATTCAGTTATCACTAAACCCAAGCCTTTCATTCATACTCAACCAATGAGTCCCTTATACGGAATATTTGAATCATACAAGTCATCAACTAAACCGTATAAGGTAGATAAGGAAATGAAATCTCCTTCCAGGTATGTTCTTAAATCATCATTTCCCTACCATGTAGCAAATGAACACCTGGATATGTTATATTTCTACTTCCCATCCATACTTGATCCAAGTGAAGGGATGACACCTTATTACCATATAAATAAAGGGTGTGTCCAAGCTAAGACTCGAACAAAAACAAGCCTCTTCGGTAGGACCACCCATGGCTTAACCTTGTATTTTTGTTTTGTCTTATTTGCATTCAATTTTTGCATATTAGTTGGTTTGCATGTTTCTTACTTTATTTTGCAGGTTCCAGTAACAAAGAGGTTAAAATCGAGACTAGCTCGACTCACAATTATGTGGTAACATTGATACTATAGCAGCAGTTATGGCATAACAATTATGGTTATGCCGTAATCACTTCATTTACGACGTAAACCCTCTTATGGTTGCGCCATAACATATCAAACCAAAATTTTTTAATTATCGCATGATTATGACGTAACCATCCGGGATACAACCGTAACCTTCTTCTAAAAACCTTAAAATATGTTTGAAACATTGCTAAACCTTGTAGAAAATCAGGGAAGGTCATTTTAGAGGAACAATGCAAGAGGAAAATTTGTAGCTGGGAATGCTAGAGGTCAGAACAGAGATGGCAATATGAATCCTGGTCAAGCTAAACCCATTATGTGCTACAACTACAAAGGAATCGGGCACATAGCACAAGAATGTCCACAACCAAAGCATCCTCAGGATTCAGACTACTTTAAAGACAAGATGCTGCTCATGAATGCTCATGAGAATGGTGCTGTACTGGATGAAGACCAGTTGTTGTTTCTTGCAGGAGAACAGGTCACCAATTTTGATGACGATGTGGATGATTTGGCACTCAATGTGGACCATGTCTTTAAAGCTGATCAATGCGATGCATTCGACTCTGATGTTGATGAGGCTCCCACCACACATACCATGTTCATGGTAAATCTTTCATCTGAAGATCCAATCTACGATGAAGCCGGGCTATCATATGAATTGAATACTCCTTTTGAGGTACAAGATCATGATACCTTTGTAGATCATATGGATGAGTATCATGAAGTATACGAGATGCAAAGCGATGTATAACATAACTACGTTGTTGACTCTGATGCTGTCTATACGAGTGATAGTAATATTATTCTGTATGACCAGTATGTGGAAGACAACGAAGAACATATTGTACAAAGTAATGTATCTTTTATATGAAATGATGCATTAATGTCAATTCTTGATGAAATGCATGAACAGGGTGTCCAAAGTATGTCAGTAAATGGTATGTGCTTAATTACACATACCTTTTACCTTTAAAAACAAGCTAAAATAACCAAAAACGGACTTAAAATGCCAAATATACGCTTGTTTTGCTAATTGTGTTGTGCAGGAACGGATAACTAAGAAAAGGACGAAAAACAAAGCCAAAACGACAAAACCGGACTCGGAATGGAAAAGACCGTGAAAGACATCTGCACAATTGCAACTTCGTTCTACTCTTAACCATCATAAGATAGTGAGGGAAGAAGCGATCATTTTGAAAAAGGATTTTAAACAAAAAGAAGACAAATTCCTTGAAGAGTTTTTAGACATTAAAAGCTAAAAGAAAAGAGTTTAAGATAATTCTTACAAACAAGATCAATCTTACAAAACGGTTCACATGATTTGTAAACCAAAATCATTTTATGATGAAAAGAACAAGGTAGATAGGCTACAAAAATCCCATATGTCTCACCCGTGCAAAGCAAGTTCAACCAGCCCTTTATAATGGTCATGTATTAGTCATGTCCAATCATGCACCACCAATGAGCAGACTCAGAGAACACTCGTGATATGGCTGAGATAACTAGGAAAAGAATGATGGAGAAAATGCAAAGCCCTTAATGTGTGGAAAATAAAGTAAGGATTGCCCCCCCCAGATTACTCGAAGGAAAACCTTCTTGCAACCTTTGCTCCATAAAGAAATCTGACCCTAGAACAGATATTTTGGTCATGGGGGGGGGGAAGATAATAATGACAGAAAAAAGGCTGAGACCTAAGTTCCAAAACCACTTTCAGCATTGACAGTGTATCCACCCAATACTCCTGTCAAGCTTGTCCCTAGAGTTCTTCCAACTAAAAGTCAAGTGAAGATTAATCTTTATGTACTCACACAACTTTTTACAAAACTTGCAAAAAGAGAATCACCCCAACAGGTGGTTACCAGAAGGGGAAAGAGTTTTGACCAAACAAAAAATGTTAAACCATCACGGAAGTTATTCCATTTTTCAAAACACTTAAGAACACTTTACAGGAGTTCAAACGGCCCTCTTTAAAGAAGTTAAAGTAATGGAAGAAATTTTTGATCAAATGTCAGATGAGGTTGATCAGAATGTACGGGACAAGCATGAGCTAAAATTGTAAAGAAAAACATTCTCCGTGTAAATGAGAATCTGATTGCTAAATGTTGTCGAATCACTGTTGTTTAGATGTAGAAAAAATCACTTTGTCTAATCTTGAAGCTGAGATGTCTAAAGTTCATAATGAAGTCAAACAAATTTCAAAACTTGAAAGGGAAAAAAAAAAAAAAACCTAAATTTGCAATAAAGTACAACATCTTTAAGAAAGTTTTGATAATAAAAAATCACAAGCATCACAGGAAGCTCCTGATTTTAACTCATTCTTTAAGATCAAGAATCTGGAACATCAGATTCAAGAAAAGGACAACGTGATTAGAGACTTGAAAGTTCTAGTCTCTAATGTGAATGACAGAAGTTGTGAGCCTTATAATGCTAACGATGTCACTGATCTTCTTGAACAAAATGAGCGTTTAAGAGCAGAAATAGAAAAGGTTAAGCAGCATTACAAGGAAATGTTTAAGTCTATTAAGATCACGCGCACTAGCACTAATGAACAGACATCTTCCTTGTTAACACAGATTGAGGATCTAAAGGCTCAATTAGAAGGCAATTTGAAAGTTGCCACTAGAAGTTCTGTCAAAACAAAAGTTCTTGCGCCTGGCATGTATGCCATTGATGTTAAACCCATCCCTCATCCCCTTAAGAACAATAGGAGTGCTCATTTAAACTATATCAACCATCTTAAGGAGAGTGTAGAAACAGTGAGGGAGATTGTAGAGGAAGCTAGAGTAGTTAAACCACTGGATAATGCACTTAACTATGCTTGTCAATACACCAAGTTATCTCAGGAATTGATAGAATATGTTATTGGCACTTGCCCAAAAGAATTCACCGAAAGAGATAGCAAGGCTCCTTCTATCCCTTTAACTAGGAAAAAGCAAGTTACTTTTACTGATACATGCAGTACATCTACTAATAACACACAGAAACATGGAGTGCACCAGAAAACTCAACCGTCTAATGTCCAGGTGATTCCTTCTACAGGAGTAAGCAGTTCCACTCGTGCAAGCGGATCAAAGCCTAGAAGCAATACAAAGCACAATAGGATCCTGCCAGCTAAGAGTGTGAATAACAAGAAAGTAGAAGACCATCCTAGAACAAATAAGTCTGTTTGGACAAAAGTGAATCGAGTTGATTCTAGCATTAGCTCTAAGCATGTTGTAATTAATTCGAATTCTGAATCTGTGTGCAAAACGTGTAACAAATGTTTGAATTCTGCAAATCATGAAATGTGTGTTGTTAATATTTTGAGCTCTGTGAATGCTACCCCCACTGTTAAAATTGTCTTGAATAAAGGGAAGCAGATTTAGAAACCAAAAGGCAAACTGTCTAATAACAGTTTGAACAAGACCAAGCAGGTTTGTAAAGCAACGAGCAAACTATAAGCTTAGCATGGGAAAAGTGAAAAATCGGGAATGATGAAGTTATCTTTTAGACACTTAATTGTGCTTTTTATTCTATGATCCTAAAAGTTACCAATGAGGTAATGAGAACAATACATTATGTCAACACAAATAAGTTGTAGTTAGGAAGTTAATTATCAAGAAAAATCATAAAAAGAGAAAAATATTTGAAAATGGGAAATCGGGTGTTTTATAACTTGTGATCTCTTAACGTTCTCAACAAAACTCTTTGCTACTTTTCAAAGGTTTAGTTTGGGGAAGTTTCAAGGTATTTGGTTATAAGGCATGTGATATTGCGTGAGGACACACAATCGTTTAGTTTGGGGAATTTTGATAAGTATAGAATGCACATATCCATTTGAACTTAAAATAACCCAATTAAACCCAAAACAGACCAAAAATGGCAAAAATATGCTTGTATTTGTGTTTTGTGTGTGCAGGTACGGATATATCAAAAATCACAAGAAAACAGTCAAAAACAAGCAAGCACGGACACAAGAATCTGAAGAGTACAAAAAGAAGCCATAGAATCAAAGCCGATGCCAGAAAAGTCAAGCCTCTGTCAAATCCAGTCAATCATTGGTCAATAAAAGTCAACAAAGCCCAAAAATCCTAGCCCATGTCCTTTTATAACAACCACAAGGGCTAAACTTGCATTTTCGAAAGTTATTTATAGCTAGAAAATGGAGAAAAGAAAGTGAGGGGCGAATTGTGTCAACTATCCAAAGTTCAAACTGATTTACCCCAATTCAGTTATAAAAAGGGCGGGTAAATCCAAACACTATTCACCCATCGTCCTCATTTACCCACGGGTCAAATCAAAGGGCATTCCACAATTGAAGGTTCAAATGAGTAATTCAAGGGTTCAAGTACAAGATGGCAGGGTCATTACATCATCAAAAGCTCTGATTGGTCCAACCCACTTGAGGAATGCCACGTTGGATGTAAGAAAGCACAAGAGGAATAAGTATTTACACTAGATTCTCTCACAAAACAAGCACAAGATGTCATCCAAAAGGGAATGACACGTTGGCGATCTTCTGGTGTCCATACAATGATCCAACGGCTTACAATAGCCCTCAAATAATTGAAGAAATGATTGGCCAAGATTGAAAGATTGGAGAGCAGGGCGAGAGGGCTAGAATCTTCCAAGACGGCCTATAAATAGGCCTCACTTCTCACACACACACCATCTAGGTTTTTAGTAATTTTTAGTCTAGCTTAAATTTCGTATTTTTCTTAAATGTAATTTTCCTTAAAATGTTTTGTAATCTCCTTTTCAAGTAATGTAATCAGTAACTTTCATTAATGAAATTTAGTTTAAGTCATTTATAAGCTCTTTTTTCTTTTTATTCAAAAGCTCTCTTAATAAGCCAAATTGTCTAAATAAGCTTTTTAAGCTCATTTTAAGCTCTTTCATTCTATAAGCTGAAATAGAGTTTATTTTAATTCAGAATTAATCTTACTTAAACCTTAAATTAGTTTAAACTTATATTTATTATGGACCTTATTGGATATGAGCTTTTTGGAAGGGGATCTTAAATTGGAAGAGATCCCAAGGACTTTACCCTAGCTTATCTAATAAGCTAGGGAGCTTGTAGCTGCCTTTATTGGACCTCTTGTTTAGCTAGAGGAGTTTGTAAGTTTCTCTTTCATTTCCTTTAATTCTAGCTTTAAATAATGATATCATTGCTTTTTATATTTAGATCTGCTTATTTGCTTATTCTCTTTGCTTATTAATGCTTGTTTGAGTTTTATCTAGCTAAATCATATTAGTTGTTTATCTGTTTTCAACTTTCTTAGTTTAAATCATAGATTTTCATATTATTATCTTAAAAACCTCTAAAAAACCAAAAATATAGTAAAGTAGCTTAAGTCTTAGATTATTGCTTATTTAGTTGTTAAATCATGCTTATTAAAGTAGTTTTAATCTGTTAATTGTCTGGTATTAAGCACTTGTTTACTAGATTTCAAAGTAGTAGCTTAATCATAAATGTCTTAGTCTTAAAGTGGTGTTTGGTTTAAGCTATTTTGACCTCCCAAAGTCAAAGTGAGTTTTTGAAATTGTTTAAGTCAGCTTAGATTTCATTTAAAATCATTAGGCAAAGAGTTTTTATAAGTTAGATTGTGAAATTGAAAAAGTTATGGTTTATTATGTTGATTCTAGCACCAGGGGAACTTTCTTTTGAATTTCACTTGTGCAATTGTTGATCTAAGCCCTCCAAGGCTTAGATCTTGCTTGAACTTTGTTTATACACTCTATTTGAGTGTGTCTTAGTGCAGGATTTCCCTTAGGAAACCTGCACTCTTGGTTTACATTTGTGCAAAGGGCACCAGTACTAACAAAAAGTTAGTACTGCTGATACTTTACACTACCAGTACTAACTAAAAAGTTAGTACTGCTTTCACAAGTTAGTACTGCTAGTTTAGATTTTAGCTAGGAACTCATAGTTTTTAGGTTCTTCAATTCAAGTAGGGTTAAGTTTAGTAAATAGCTTATTATAAATTTAGTTTCAGTTTACACTTTGCTGTCACTAGTTAGTACTGCTACCAGTACTAACAAAAGTTAGTACTGCCACCTTTGGCTTAATTTTTAGTTAAGTAAGAATAGGATTTAGGATCCTAAAATCAAGTAGGGCTAAGATTAGCTATAGCTTAATATAGGATAAGTTTTAGATTTCATTTTCTAGCTTATTTTCCTAGCTTATTTTGCTGTCAAAAGTAACTAAAAAAACCAAAAATAGTACTTAGAAACTTTAGGATTTAAATTTGTTAATTTAGCTTATGGGTCTAGATTTTATAGCTTAATTAGATAGATTATAAGTAGTTTAATAAGTCCTTAAAGTTTTAGAGTCTAGTTTAGCTTTTTAAGCCTTTAAGCTCATTTGGATTTTGTGCTATCTTGCTTATTTCCTGAGTTTGCCTAAGTCATGTTTAATTTCAGTAGTTTAAAAGCACTTCTAGGTTAAATTTCTTTGCATTCATAGATAGAGCACATCATAAGCTTTCTAGATCACTTTTCCTTTTTCACATTAAGCTTAATTTGAGCTTATTATAGCTGTTTTAGTAAAACATAGCCCAAACCCCTAGTTTCTGTAACAGCTTATTGAGAAGCTCTTTTAGAGCTTATCTTTGAGTTTCAGACCATAGTGCTTTTGTTAAAGTTGTTCTCCCTAGCTTCCTTTACAACTTTGCTCTTTTAAGTTTTTAGTGATAAGCACTTTTAGAAAACGTGGTTTCTATTTCACTAGTCGTTAGGGAAACGACCCGGGTGATCATACTTACCCGGTTTAATATACGTATTTTATATTATATTATATATATTTTTGAGAGTGAATTTTATCAAGGGTAACTTGGTAATTTTCTTAATTACTCTTTAAAAAGTATTATATTTTATAAATATTCTACGTGTATAAAACTTTACATCAATCATCCTTATCCTCTCACCACCATCTAGCGTTTAACTTTAAAGAGTAAACGAGCAAGTTGTATGTTTCTTCACTTGTTTAAAAGGGTACACACAATAAAAATTAATTAGGCGACAAACTTAATTCAAGGAACAAATAAATCTCCCTACAATCTAGCAAGAACTCGTGTATACCTCTATCCTAATTTCATCAAATCAGTAAAAGTTAAAATTAGATAAAGATACACATAATCCCATCTCATATTGCAACTCAAATACCCATGGGATAAAGCCCATGATCCCTTTTATTCAAACCCTTAAAACCCACGTGATTTTCCTAGTTGTTTTTCCCTTGATTTTGCTTCCACGCAACTTACATAGTATCCACCTTTAAAACACTATGCCTTGACCATGATAAACCCCAAAAATTCTTGCCTTATTCGGATTAACACAAAAACATGACCTTCAATTGAAACACTATGCCTGTAATATTATGTGAGTATATAAAGACTTGCATTCACCTTTGCAACCACAAAGAACAACACAACCCCAATTATCATCATACTCTCCTTACCTTGGTTTTTTTTACCTTCTATCCTTCGATTCATATACAACACACTCAACCCTTACACCTTCACTTTCTCCATAAACCCTAAAACTCCAAGGAAAACCCTAATTGGTTTCTTTGGTTTTCGTTCCCTATTAATCGTCCACACCAAGGCAGTAAACAAACAAACAAGTGGGTTCGTGATCACAAGTAGTACAAGCTGTTGCGGATAACCATTTGTTTGGGTGTAGGTTTTTGTATACGTGAGGGGCAAAGAGGTCGAGCATTCATCACTTTCTTTGGGCCAAGTTTTTTCGCGTTCATCTTTGCGTTTTTGTGAGCTATCACTCCTTATTACTTACCTTTAATATGAAATCTATATGCCATTAGTAGTGTGCTTAAAAATTTGTTAAAAACAAAACCCGTTTGTCACCTTCTGATATATAGCGAACAAATAAGTAAAAACCCCATAAAACTTATAAGTGATTAATGAAACATGGCCAATGATTATGTGAGGGTAATAGGCGTAGAATGCCAGCCATTCTAACTTCGACTCGTTGGTTAGGTAAGAAGAAAACGCATATGCTAAACTTTTAAAAGGACGCAGCCCACACCTGTAAGTTTAAAGCCAAGATAAGTCATGTTTTCTTGAAATATAAACCTTTTGATGTATGCTGGTTCATTGAGAAACCCGTATACAAACTTGACCAATAAAATTTCTAAACTTATCATTCGTTAACATAGTATGGGAGTAGCGCACATGCAAAATTTGAGCATCTAACACTTTATAACAAAGCAGGATATAGACTTACAAATCTGTTATTTTATGTGTATGAAAACAACCCTGTTGGGTCGACTTTAGGCCTTGTTTTGGCCCACTTAGACTTAGACATATAGTCGACAAATAGGAGCGTTTTATAGTCGACATGGTAGGCTTTATTTAGCAACTTGAATCACGAAAAACGGTTAAGAATCAAGCCCGCAAACTGAGTCTCAAGTTAGTGCTGTTGTCGTTGTTCAACGGTTAATACTGTTGGAAGGTCGTGACACCACCACATTCACACCCATTTTTAACCCACTTAATCACATCTAAACGTAAAACTTAATTAATAAAAGTTGTAGTAGACCTGGCATAGTTTATAAATGTACTTTTAGTTTGTCGTAAGGTTAAGTAACGAACTCGCAAATAGGACTAAAAGTTAGTACTGCTGTTGCCTGTTCCAACAGTTGAAACTATTGGCGGAAGGGGTCGTGCACCCTTACTTTAGCCTCGTTTTTAGTCACTATAATGACTTTGAATCGCAAAACTTATGAAAGATGAATTGTTGTACTCTTGGCCTAGTTTTCAAAAGTATTTTTGGTTCGTCATAATACTGAGTAATAAATTTGTAATCCATGATCAAAATCAAATTAAAGTCATCTAAAAAACACTTGGCCAAAAATATTGTTTTTCTGCTTAAGCCTAGTCGCGATCCCCTTGTGTTTGGCTACGTTTTTAACATATTAAATGACATTGTTTAGACAAAACTTAAATAACGAAAGTTATAGACGACATGGCCTAGTTTTTAAAACATCTTTTTGTTTGTAATTTCATTAAGTAACGAGTCTAAAAATTGATCATAAAATTCTGCATTTGTCCCCTGAATTTTTTAAATAAAACTTGATTTTTAAATTCATATTGTTATAACTTCGACCATTTGTTTGACACATTTAGAGACCAAACCAAGTGTCGACTGAATTAACTAGAGAAGTACTTATGACCTAGTCTTTAAAATGTCTCCTAGAAATTACAAAATTAAACTAGAAAACGAGAGCCCGAATCCCGAACAAAGGGGGAAAAACCTAAAATCTTTAAAAATAACCCTACGAAGAAATTTTTGCTTCTAAACTACTCTAGGGATCAAATAACGAAGAATGAAAAAGACTAGACCGAAAACGGAGTTCGTTTGACCCAAAAACGAGTCAAAACAAAATCCCGTACCCGGACCGTTCTTTAAAAAGTGAAAAGTTGTAAAAAATGACCCTACGAAAATTTTTATATTTTTCCTACAAACTATATGACAAAAGAAAATTTTCTAAAAAAGCAAAATATATTTGATAATATGTTGTATTTTTTTTAATGAATTAAAAAACTTTTAACGAAATTAAATTATAAAAAATCTCAAACGATACGAAAAATGTCTGAAAAATTTACAAAAAATACTAGACCCTATGACAATCCCACGAAAAATAAAAAACACAAAGTTTGCCTTAGGAATACTCCGAATAAGCGTGTACAGTCTTATTAGGCTTTAAAAGCCAAAACAAACCCTTATAAATAATAAGATCCCCTTGAGTCTTTAACGAAAAAGACCCAAGGGCGCAGTGGTAAGGTGTGTGTGTAAAAGGGGGACTGTATTGATTGGTCACGGGTTCGAGTCTTGCTCACCCGGACCAATTGTCTTTCCCCTTTTTTTTCAAAAACTCAAAAAGGCAAAGTTGTTAAGCTCGTGGGGCTTAACAACTTTGTCTTCTACAACTTTTTACAAAAAGCACTAAATAAGCTTAAAAATAAGCTTAAAGTTCGACAGTTAAGCTTAAAGAGCTTAAAAGCAAAATGGCTTAAGACTTTTTAGGCTTGGGGTCGTTTTAAGCTAAGACAAAAACTAAAATAAGCTAAGAGATCTAAACTAACCTAGATAAGCTTAAAAAGCTAAGACCTTAAAGTAAAATAAGCTGTGAAGAAGCTTATGATGACAGAATGCTTAAAGGGCAAAAAGGCTTAAAGCTTAAGTCATTTGGGAATTCAAATAAGCTAGAAAAAGGGAAGTAATATTTCTCGATTAAGACAATGTTTTTATATTTTTGGTTTTTTCTTGTTTTATAAATATATACTAAAAAGAAAATGAAAAATATTTTTGTATTTTTTTTTATATTTTTATGAAAATAAAAGAAATATTTACAAATTCAAACACAATTTGTCAAACGTAACGATAGTCGTTTTCACAGCCTCCCCGGCAGCGGCGCCAAAAATTGACTCGCCTGAACTCACCCCTTTTTATATGTCTAAATAACTGTAAACATATATAAACATACAACAAGGGACAAAATCACGCGAGACCAATGAAACCGGAAGCAGTATAGAGTGTTCCCGGGTCGTTATGTCCCAACGAGGCTTGAATGGAAAATCGGATTACGGATTGATGATTGAATTGCAAAGATGTGAATATGATTGGGCACTAACACTGATAAGCAAATGCACGAGAAGAGAAGCAAGGAAAATAAGCTAGAGCAGGCATGAAAGCTAGGAATGGTACAAACACTTAAAACTTTTTAAACTAAGACACAAATAAGCTGGAATAAGCATAAAACAAAACAAATAAGCTAGACTAACTCTAAATAAGCAAATTCAAAAAGCAGTTAAGCTAAATTGAGCAAGAAAACCTCAACAGTACTAACTTGGAGTTAGTACTGCTAGCTTAAGGTTAGTACTGCTAGCTTAAACAAAACACAATGGAACAAGAAATAAGCAAATAAGCTAAAACAGATATTTATCTAACCCTAATAAGCACTCAGTAATAAGAATAAGCAACTAGAATAAACTATAATGGCAAATAAGCTAAAAAGCTACAAACTGATACATTATTGAAAATACTTTGAAAAGGAAAATAAGCTTAAATAAGCTTACTCCTAAAAACAGTAAAGGAAAATGGTTTAATCTACTCTAAAAAGCTAAGTAAATCTGAAATAAGCAAAAATCACTAAGCTTGATAAGCTAAAATGAACCACCAGTACTAACAGTTTTAACTATCAGTACTAACTTGGAGTTAGTACTGCTAGCTTTAAGTTAGTACTGCTAGCTTTAAGATCCAAGAAAATGAACCAGCAGTACTAACTTGGAGTTAGTACTGTTTGTTCTAAACACCCCTTAAAGTTTTCAAAAATCATTTTTCTTTTCATACTGATTAAAAACAGATTATCCAATAACCAAATAAGACACTTATAAGCAGACTTTAATTAAGAATGAGCACTTAAATAAGCTAAATATTTCTAACAGTGTTAACTCAAAACTAACAGTTTTATTAACATGAAACTAACATACTAACTAAAAAGTTACACCAATCAACTTTTTAAACTACACTCAGCAAGAACACTACATTTCTGATAAAGCATAAATAAGTAAACACAAGTAACAAATAAGCACTATTAAGCAGTTCTACAGTCAATAAGAAAAACAGGAAAAAAAAGAAACTTACAACACCCTTGCTCAAAACAGGGCTAAACTAAGAATCTACAAGCTCTAGCTTGTATAAAACAAGCTAGTGAGAGTCCATAAGCCCATCCAGAACTGGCTTATCATCCATACAATAAGCTGTGGTGTATTTTGAGAGAGATTTTTATGATTTTCTCTTAACTAATTAACTTTTTAGGTTTACTTAATTATAGCAGCTATAAAACTCTGATTGAAAGCTTTTGACACAAAACAACACAATAAAGAAACTAACACTTGAAATTTGTTAATTGACTTAAAACCTCAAATTTGCATTAAAAAACTTGAAAGTGTTTACAATGCTGAAAAGTAACGCTGTAATGAGTTTAAAAGAACGCAAAAACTAAGTTTATATAAAAAAAAATTAAAAACTAACTAGTTTTTTTCAAAGGCTTACAAAAGGCTCTATTTATAGCCGAAGTCTTCTTCTTTGGGCTTGCAGCTTGTGCTTCTTTGGAGAGACAAAAACCAAGTGTGCTTGTTGTGTGAGGTGATTTTAAAACAAATCCCAGCCTTCAATTTCTTTTGTGCTTCTTTGGAGTCAATCATAGCCATCGAAAATACTTGGGAATGGTGAGGGATTGCCAACATGGCACTTATACAGCTGGGGGTGGTAGAGGAGTGGTTGAAATGATTTTTTCTAGGGTGTCTGATGTTTTTTTGCAGGGAGAAAGGTATGGACGACATTCCAAGTTGCCTAGTTTTCCTGGTTTTGTGTTTGGGCGGGAAGAAAGAAGTTTGGTAGGTTGGGCACTTGCCCCTCACTTCTTATAACTTTATTGCAAAACTTCGCCCGGTTTGCAATTTCGACCCTTGTCTTTTTCTTTTGTAATACAACTTGAGGTTTGGCAGTTTTAGTCCCTTTGGCAGTTTTAGCCCCTCAAGTTGTATTTTCTTTCACTTGGCTGACTTTTGACTTTGTCCTTTCCATTCCGTGCTTGGATTTGTTTGTTTTTGGCTCTCTTTTTGCTCTTTTTCTTGAATATCCGTATCCTGCACAATACAAAAGTAAAACATACAAATACAATGTATTTTTGGTACGTTTTTAGTCATTTAAGTCCGTTTTTAATGGAAAATGGTATGTGTAATTAAGCACATACCAAAATCCCCCATACTAAGGTATTGCCGTGTCCTCACGCAATGTTATGAAGTAAACACTCAAGAAACAAAGAATCTCAATCCCCCTCGACTAATAACCTTGAAAAGTAGCAAAGTGTTCGTCAAGGGGAACTAAAGAATCAATAGCTTCGACAAGTCCTGATTTCACCATTTTTTATATGTACACTAACTATCTCTAATATTTTTGGATTTTCCTTTCTTTTTCTTTTCTTAACTAACATGCTCGACTTCCTTTATTTTATAAACACTGGGATCATAGAATGAGAAGCGCCCATAGAATAATCTACGGATGTCCTGACGGATAAATTCATCGTCCCCGATTTTTCACTAGATCCAAACCAAGCAATTTAAACAAGATCATTTGTCAATATAAGTCTAAATGTTAAGCACTCATACTTATGACTTGTGAATTTTTAACTCCCAACATGAATATATGATTTAAATGTGTGTACTCATTTCGACTCAACCATAGATCAACTTATTTCCATAGTCGTGATTCAAGATGAATCATGACTCAAAGCAACAACTTATTAGGACCTTGTAACTTGATTTTAAAGAACGAGATTTTAACTGTAGAACTTTTTCGCAACCATCTTCATCATTATTACTATAAGTTCTTAAAGCTAGGAATGCGTTGCTTAGTTTGAACACCTACCTAGGCCTCGCTCCCTAGTAGGATATCAAAACCAACGACCGGTGTTCTTAGTTTGAAAACCCACCCCGTTGCTAGCGTAGTGGGGACACACCACAATCATCTTCTTCCTAATATGGCTAAGGTATGTGTCTTAGTTTGAACCCTCACCTAGACCTCGCTTCCTGGTGAGATATCACAACACACCAAATCCTTAAAAGTAAAGATGTCTTAGTTTTTTGAACCTCCACCTAGGTGGTTAGCGGTAGTAGGGATTCTCGACACATCTTTTCTACTTGTCCATATAATCAAATGTAGGGCTTTATTGGCCAAAATTTCATATTAATGCATTATTTTTGCATTATACTTCATTCTTGCTGACTTTGGCATTTTAAACTTTCGGATTATAAAGAACAGAAAAATCTCGTTTTAAGAATCAAGGGGTACAAAATTGATGCTTTTTCTAAAAACATTGATGTTGTCTTAGTTGAATGAATTGAGCACGTATGATTAGGTGGTTTTTAGAAGCTAATGGGAGAAAAAAAAAGCCCCCCAAGTTACCTCATATAAGTTTTAGAAGAATCTTGCTTGGATATAAACTTATATTTAACTCTATCACTTCTTGTTCATACCCTTATTAAAATTCGAAGTATCGGAATTCGTGAAGGCTTAGCCTACCAGCAGCCACCCTTAACCCAAACCCATTTAGTAAGTTGAGGAACTAGCTAGGGCTCAACACGGCCCGGATTGACGTCAAAAATTATTCTCATTATAACCCATTAGGAAGGAAAGTCAAAATTGTGTCAAAACATTATTTTATTTTGTGAAATTTTTATATTTTTTTTTTTTCTTCATTTTTTTTGGTTTTTTTGCAAAAATTTGGTCGGTTTAAAAACGGTGGATTTCGTGATACAACGGACTGCAGGCAAGATCCAAATCGAAGAATTCCCCCCCATACTAGAACTAAACATCGTCATCGATGTTTCAAATGGGGTATCTACGTTAAATTCTATGGCGTTTTTATGAAAGTGTGTTCGTTTGTCAAAAGATTAAAACGTTAGTACGATTAGATTAGGATATGAATTCCCAAAATGAAGCTGAGGGGATGTGAAGCTATCGAGTTAGTAGATGGACAGAATCGGAGAGCCTTCACAACTCCGGGAATACCTGGAAATTACAATAAAAGCACACAAAACATGGACAAAAACACGGGTGATGGAAAATGATAAGCCTTCTACACACAAAAAATTAATTAGCATAAAGGAAAGAAGATAGACTGGATATAAGCATGGGGTGCCTCCACGATAAGCCGCTTGTTTAGGGTTCCCGACGCTTGGACAGTCCCCCAAATTATTGGGTCCATGGGGAACGTTTGGAGATCCGGGTCAACCTCGGTTGGTAACGTCCCCTCCAAAGTAGTTGTTTTATAGATGAACCTTTCACTTTAAAGTTGGGCCGGGAGTTCGAGGATAACTCGACAGTGCCATAAGGAAAAACTTGGGACAATGGTGATGGTTCCACTTCAACGGTGATTTCTCCAATTTACGAGAAAATCTTTAGTCTAGAGTTGAAGAGGAGGACACGATCACCAACGTTGAAAACACGGTTTTTGATCTTAGCATCGTGTATCTTCTTGGTTTTCTCTTTATAGATCAAAGAGTTTTCGTAGGCCTGATCACGAAGTTCATTTAGTTCATTCAGTTGAACTTTCCTGTGATCACAGCAGTTTGATATCAATATATTGGTATGCTTGAGAGCCATACCCAGTAGGCTTTGTGCTCTAGCTCGACCGATAGATGACATGCCTGCCCGTACATCAAGGCTTATATGGAGTACACCCGATGGGTGTTTTGTTAAGGTGTGCGGATGGCCCATAATGCATCATCTAATTTATCGACCGGAGGCACGATTGTTCTCCACGGTTTCTCTCAAGAATACGCTTTTTAAACACGATTTGACACCTCAACTTGCCCACTTGGTTTGTGGGTGATATGCGGTGGAGAGCACGATGAGTTTGAGTTACTCATAACTTAAAGCTTGACCTTTGTAATTGAGTTTGCAAAGTGAGTGAGTCCGCGATTCACTTATGATAGCTAGGGGTGCACCAAATCGACGAGAAGGAGAGTTTTCATATAATTTTACAACAACTCGGGCATTCATTAGTGTGGGAGCGCTTTTGCTTCGACCCATTTTGACAAATAGTCAACAGCCACGAGTTTGTACTTGTTCCTTGAAGCGGGACGGCCCATAAAATCAATTGCAGGATGTCAAAGATTTCGCAAAACTGGATGGTGTTTTGGTGGCATCTCATCCGTTGCGTAATTTTTCCTTGACGTTGACAAAATGTCACAACGTGGTGACAAAGTCCAGGGCATCCTTGTAGATGGAGGTCCAAAGAGAATCCTGAATCAAAGATTTTTCTGGCTGTGTATTTGGCACCATAGTGTCCCCCAGTGGGTCCACTGTGGCAAGCTTTGCAGAATGTCCTAAAAGCTTCTTACCCCAGAACAAAACGTCTTATCTCTGTTCAGCACAGTTTTTTAAACAGAATGGGATCATCAGAAATAATGCTTGACATCCTTGAAGAATTATTTTTTTGTTAGGGGATGTCATTCCATTGATAACAAATTTCCCCGCATGGTAATTTGCAAAATCGGCAAACCATGGGGTACTATCATCTTTAAGAGCAATAGATCCAAGGGTTTCGAGAGGAAATGCCTCATTTATTTCCTTGTTCTCGAACTTGTCTTGGTGAGGATTTTCCAATCTTGAAAGATGATCTGCAGCAAGATTCTCAGCTCCTTTTTTATCTCGATATCAATGTCAATTCTTGGAGCAATACGATCCACCGCATGAGTCTTTGCCTTAGATCCTTCTTGGCAAAGAGATACTTGATGCAGACAGTGATCAGAATACACTATGTGATTTTGGACATGAACAAGATATGAACGAAATTTCTACAATGGCATACAGTTCAGCAAGTAATTCTTTTTCTGTAGTATAGTGTAGTGGGAGTTTGTGCCTCATTATAGTCTTCTAGCATTAGTGTATAGGTTGAAAATGTTGTTTTTTCTTTGCCCGAAGGACTTCCCCAATTGCGGAAATAGTCGTGCATCGACATCTGTTCAAAGGGCAAGTCCCAGTCGGGACGCAATATTAGATCGGAGCCTCAGTCAGCTTTCTTTTGAGTGTATTAAAGGAATCGATACACTCTTCAGAAAAGACAAATGGAGTCTCTTTTTCAAGCAAATGAGTCATAGGACGGGCAATTTTGGAAAAGTCCTGAATGAATCGCCGGTAAAAACCGGCGTGCCCAAGGAAACTACGGACACCTTTGACAGAAGTCGGATATGAGGGGAGTTTAGCTATTACTTCGACTTTTAGCTCTTTCAACCTCAAGTCCAGACTTGAAATTTTTATGTCCGAGAACATGCTTCCTTTTACCATGAAATGGCTTTTTTCACCAGTTCCTTTTTATAGCACTAATTTGGTGTCTTTCACCACGCTTCAAGATTTTTCTAAATGGGTAGGAAACGTGGAGAAAGAGTCTCCAAAGACCGAAAAGTCATCCATAAAGACTTCCATCGTTTTCTCAATCATATCGTGGAAGATTGCCATCATACATCTTTGGAACGTGCCCGGAGCATTGCATAGCCCAAAAGGGCATGCGTACGATAAAGCTAAAGTTCAGTTTATGGGCATGTGAATGTGTTTTTCTTGATCTTTTGGGTCAAATTGGATTGAAAGTAACCGAAAAAGCCAATTCGAGGAAACAGTAGTATTCGTTTCCTGCTAGTCTTTCGAGCATTTGGGTCCAATAAAAGGCAAAGGGAAATGTGTTTCTTTCCGTGGTGGCTTTCATTAAGTTTTCTGTAAATCATATTCATACGAGCCATCCGTGACCAAATCGATAGGAATCAGCTCATTCTCATCATTTGTGATGACAGTTCATACCTCCTTATTAGTACAAACAATGTACCGGGCTTACCCATGGGCATGTCAGAGATGAGGTAAATTCAGTAAATCAAATCCAGCTTCAAGGAGGTTTTTTCAACATCCTTTTGTTGAATAACATCGTGAATTTTGGGGTTTACCCTTCTTTGACTTTGCACAGATGGTTCATAGTCCTCTTCCATTAGAATTTTGTGAGTACAAAATTCTGGGCTAACACCCTTTATGTCGGAGAGTTTCCAAGCGATGGCTCGCTTGTGGGACTTGAGAACCTTTAGAAGAGCTGCCTTTTCCTCATCTTTTAAGTCTTTAGGCTATGTTGACAGGCACTTATCGTGCACCTCGCAGCTCTAAAATGCGTTAATCAAGATGGGTTATATATGGTGGCGAGTTCCTTGAGGTTTCAAACCTCGGAGGTTCATTAACGGAAGATTCAACGGCTTTAGCTTCACAGAGTTTGAGTTCTTTCCTACCTCCAGGCATATATTGTTCCGATTTGGGAGGGGGGGGGGGGTGGTGGTTTCACTGTTCAAAATTGCTTCTAGAATTAGGATGTCCCCCTCAGGTCTGATAAGTTGGATCAAACTTCAGATGAGTTGGATCATCTTCTAGAGCAAAGGAAACGAATCTGCTTCTTCCATTAAGAGAAAATCACTATCCCCGAAAGGAGTGAGATTTGGGAGAATGCAAAGTATAGAAACAATAGGCTCAAATATGGAGTGGGAATTGCCACTGCGAATCATATTTGAAAAATCCTAGGACCTCTTGAGAAATACTCATCACAAAGCCATTTTTGATGACGTCGATTTTGTTTGCCGTTTATGGTCGTAGTCAGCTGTGTATTTTGAAGTCTGGTCCAGGTTTTGAATGTGTTGGCCTCATTGCCAAACGAAAGGGGTTTAATTCTCCTCTATAAACATCTATCAAAGGCATGTCCTTGTTTTTAAGAAACATCGCCGAGAATCAAAAGGGATCGGGGGTCTGGTTAAAATCACAACTAGAAGTCAGCTGGAAATTGGAAATTTCCCACCATTAGACGGACGTCTTTAGCAAATATCCGAATTGGTTTCAGTGATTTGAAACGATTGCTAGTTCTAAGTCATGCAAGTTGTGGTTAGTTCAGGGAAGAGTGAGATCTTTCCAGACAGAATAAGGCATGAGATTAATGCTCGCACCAAAAGATCGGCCAATGCGTTGCATGTAGTAATCCCCGTAAATTCACATGGAATCAGGGGAAACCTCGGCAGGGTTCCAAGTTTCTTGGTAACTTGTGAGGTTGTCGCCTGGATCAGTTCTCATTCAAAGGAGTCCTTGCCAATTCGCTTTGATTTTTCCTGGTTTCCAATCAAGGTTTTTAAAGTTTTGAAGCAACATTTTAGGCCAGATGTGCATCAAGGCATCAGGTCTTTATAGCTAATCTCGAAACTAAATCTCTAAAGAATTTCATAAAAATTTCTCGATTTGGTCTGTTAGCTTTTTCTTGCGCTTTTCATCATTTCTGCGCGTTGATGGAAATGGAATTGATGCTGGAGTCACAATAGGAGCAAACATTTGGTCTCAGGATTTGGATTACGAGTTTGAATTTGAACAACAGGAGGTTGGACGTCTTCGGTGCTTCGTTATAGCACGGAGGCATTTGTCCTTTGTCACTCAGTTGTCATGATTTAACTGCTTGTGGTCCTTGGATGGTATTATACACCATGCGGGTGTGGATACCTTTTAAATCTTCCTTAGGTTTTGGTTAATAGTGTTGACAGGAAAGAGTTTCCAGAAACCGGGAAGTAGAAGGCTTGTATTAGCGGAAGAGAGTAACCAAATATTGAAAGCATAATAGTGTAAATTTTGCATTTGGGATTGCAGGTTTTGACCTTGGTTTTGCATGTTTCTCAATACTGCATCATTTGCTGTGACATATCTTTCAAAATCTGTTCTTGACACACCGTGTGTCTGAGGAGCAGGTCCTTGATGAGCTACTGGTTGATTAACTACTGGTTGATGAACCGGAGGTCGATAAATCTGACCTTGGTTGAAATTGTTTCCTCTGTTTTGATTGAAGTTATTTCCTCGATTGAAATTGTTTTGTTATTGCAGGAGGATTCTGAACTGGAGGGAAAACCATAGAGGTTCGAATTTGATTTGAGACCATCGTAAGGTCGATAAACCAGGAATTAGCTTGTTTGATTTGGCCGCAGCGGTGCCTGGGACACCTTCTCTTGTCCCTTCCTATATCATATCCCACACATTGTTGTCTTGGACATGTTGCTGTATGTGGCTGGACAGTATTGATATGAACGACCTCCCCCACAAGTTCACAACTTTGTTTCAAACCGCTTTTACGGGGGCGGATGCTGGGGTTTGGTTTTCTATCGAGAATTAAAGCTCCGAACCATGTTTTTGGTTCAGCAAATCAGATGAGACTGCTCTTGGGTGGAATAGCTTCTGTACTTATTTTAGCTACAACAGCTTTGTTTATTGACTGACGACTTTAGACTTGCCTCTCGATGATTTTTAAACATCTCGAGGCATTTTGTCTAAGAGTTACCACCTGCAGCTGAGTTCAATGAATATTGATCATTTGAATTTAGGGCATTTTAGAATGTATGATTTGATGGCAATTCTGAAAACCAATGATGAGGGGCATCCCCTTAAAAGATCATTGAAAGATCCCAAGCTCATAAATCGTCTCATCAAATTTTTGCTGAATCCGTGATTTCATTTGAGATTTGTCGTTTTAGAGGGGGGAAGTATTTTGTTAATGGAATTTCGAAACAAGATCATCCCATGTTTCAATCGACCGTGGGGGTTCTTTTTCCTAGCCAAAATACAGGGGTTTGCCCCTTTCGAGAGATACAGGGAAGGAAAAAGCATATAAGTTTGGACACGTATTTGGTATACGTTCGGATTCATCATTGTAGAGAAGTGATCTTGGTTTGATGAAAAAATACGGATGTGAAGCGTTGTGGGTCTTACTTTATCATTGCCAAAAAATTGCATGTTTTGGGGACAAGATTCAGAAAAGACCATGCTTGATCTCAAAGGTTATTCGCGGGTGATTTCAGGAATAATACTATCGCATCCTAGTAACCCTCGGTGGGTGCTTCGAGCAATTCGCCATAGTACGTTTATGGCATGTAACTATGGGAGGTTATCAGTATTCTCTAGTTTAGATGATTCAACAGAAGTTTAGTTCGATCTTGTGGTTGTCGACGTCTACGGGCTTGAGATCGTGTGCGCTATGCACAAATAGAGATACAAAAAGAAAATTAACACTAATTTTTTTGGTTTTCATAGAGTTTAATTCACTATTGATTTTAACGGAAATGAGAATAGGACAAACTTAAACCAAATAATAGATTACTTCACGGTAGCTCTCAAAAAGTAACTCACGGTGAGCGGAGGAAGTAGGATATTAGCGCGGCAAAAGCTTATTTCTCCTTTCGGGTCGTAGTTCCTAGGAACAACCCTCCTTATACCCACTTTATAGTTTGTTTAATCTTTTCAAGGTGAGCCGTACGTCGTAAGAGACACAAAAGGCAAGTTTTTAAATCTTTTGTTCGAGTTGGGAACCAACAAGTTCACCGGAACTTATTATGATAATACCTCAGTTGAGAATATTATATTTTGGTATTTTACCAATTTGTGAATTTTATTTTCTTTTTTTATGGACAATGTTTTTATGTTTTTGGTTTTTTCTTTGGTTTTTTATCTGATAATTATACTAAAAGAAATGAAAAATATTTTTGTACTTTTATATTTTTATAATAAAAGAAAATATTCACAGTTTCAAAAACAGATGGTCAAACGTAAAGATAAACGGTTGCACAGCCTCCCCGGCAACGGCGCCAAAAATTGATCCGCTCTGACTACACCTTAAAATATATATATAATATAATAAAATATCAAATATATAGTAAGATTAGTCAAAAAGCAGAGTCAATGATACCGAGAAGTAGTATAGAGCTTTCCCGGGTCGTAAATCCCCAACGAGGCTGGAATGGTAAATCGATACGATCGAAGATTTGAGTTTGAAGGAAGGAATGAGTTTGGGAAGTTGAAAAAGTCAAATTAAACAATAACGGACTAAAACGTTTAAGAAAAACCTAAAAATTATGAAATTAAACTAGAAAACGAAGGCCCGAATCCCGAACAAAAGGGGGAAAACCTAAAATCTTTAAAAATAACCCTACGGAAAATTTTTCACTTCTAAACTACTCTACGGGTCAAATAACGAAGAATGAAAAAGACTAGACCGAAAACGGAGTTCGTTTGACCCAAAAACGAGTCAAAACAAAAACCCGTACCCGGACCCGTTCTTTAAAAGATGAAAAGTTGTAAAAATGACCCTACGAAAAATTTTATATTTTTCCTACAAACTAGATGATAAAAGAAAATTTTCTAAAAAAGCAAAATATTTTTTTTGATAATTTTTGTATTTATTATGAATTTAATAAACTTTTAACTAAATTAAATTATAAAAAATACTAAACAATTACTAAAAATTCTGAAAAATTTACAAAAAATACTAGGCACTGAAATGGTCCTAAGAAAAATAAGAAACCAAAATAAGCTCGACAAATAAGCCCCTAATAAGCTGTTTCAGCTTATTAAGCTTATGAACCAAAAATGTACATAAATAATAAGGCCCTTGAGTCTTTAACGAAAAAGACCCAAGGGCGCAGTGGTTAAGTGTGTTAGCAAAAGGGAGGGGATGTATCGAGGGATCCCGGGTTCGAGTCTTGCTCACCCGGTCCCTTGTCTTCCCTTCTCTTTTTTATTTTTGCACACTCTAGGGTAGAAACTGTAACAAACGAAACTAAAGGGGTAGGCGGGCAAACTTTAACAATTTTACACTATAATAGAGACGGGTGACCCTAAACTATGAAGAAAATACAAAATAGACCCTACGCTATTGGCTTATTTTTGCTTATTGAAAAAAATGAGAATTAGCAAAAACTTAAAACATGAAAGTTATTAAGGAGCTTATACTCTACAACATTAATGAAAACACTTTTGACTTTTGTCAACTAGATAAGCTAGAAAATGAGCTTTTAGTTCCTGTTCACAGAAACTAGTGTTTTTCTAAACTTTTTAAGTTTTGGCTTATTTCTAGCTTATTACTAGATGAAAATGGAAAACAAAAGAAGCTATATGTAGATTAGGATGTGTACTAGAGAATTCTAAGAAAAAATAAGCTAAGTGTTAACAAAAATAACAAGAAATTTGAACTGAAAAAGTGCAAGTTTAGGCTTAAACTGAGATTAAGCTTTTTCTTATAAGCTAAACAGCTTATTTCTAATCCTAAAAAGCTGAAATTTTGAATTTAAGCTAAGCTATAAATCTAAAACTTACCTAGATAAAAGGATTTTTACTTTTACATCTAGAAAAGAAAAGCTATTAGAAAATAAGCTAAAATCCTAAATGCTGCTATACTACTTTTGAAAGGAGAATTAAGCTATATTAAAAGCTTAAAAATGAGAACTAAGAGATTATTTATACTAAGCTAGTGGAGTACAATGAAAATGCTTAATACTAGATTCTAACTCCTACTTATGAATGCTAAAAAGCTACTAGAAAATGAATGAACAACAACAGTTAATACTGTTGTTGCTGATACAATTGACCAAAGACTTAGTGCATGCTAAATTGCTAAAATGAGAGCTAATGAACTATCTATTTAAATGACACTAAACCTGCATAAACTAAGATTAAACTCTACAATTCTTTATTTAACTAAAATCTTAAATACTTTGCACTCTAAAATTGCCCTGGTGCTGGCACAAACTTATTGAGCTCAAAACTTTGTAATTCAACTAACTAATTTTCAAAACCTGTTCAGCACTTGATAACTTTGATAGACTCAACTTTATAAAAGGATTTGACAGAATGATGTTGACTTTTAGAGTCAAATATAGCTTAAACCAAACACTCCTTTACTTAAGCTATCAAAACTAAAGTGAACTTAAAATCTATTTTAACACTAAATCTGACAAATCCTTATATCTACTCTACTTTATACTAATCTTATTAAGCTATTTAAGCTATTAAACCTTCAGCTTATTAACAAATATAAACTAGTTTCTCTCCTAGCTTATCCTGCACTTATATGACAGAATCTACTACTTAAGATATCAATTAACTAAAACTATAACTACTCAATGCATTTGAA
>BQNB010005674.1:58953-98492 GCA_026074375.1 Tanacetum coccineum
TTCTTAACTTACCACTTAAAATCTAAACCTATCTTAGATTACTAACACAAAAATACGTATACGTAATAATACTTACACATTTAACACGAAAACGCTCAAATCTCAATAATCATTTCCTTGTCACTCAAAAGTAAACAAAATGAACTCAACCAATTTTACCACCATTCCAATCTCATTGAGATGATCACACTCAATAGATTGATTACCAATACCTCACATAACCCACATAAACTCATATAAACACACAGAATCACATACACCATATATTGCAACAGGCACATAAGTCAATACTAACGGTTTGACTAACCTGCTCAAATCATGGTTGTCACAATATCAATCATGTAACCGAGTTTGCAAATGAACATTTATAAAAGTTTGAAATCATTAGAGTAAACAAGTCTATAAACGAGCATGTTCTCACCCCAAAAGTTATAAGGTAAATATAAAACAAGTAAAACGTGGGGTTATGAACTCACCTTGATGTTGCAGAACAATTAGCAGAAATGAAAATAATAAGCACATCACAACGGAAAATGGAACGGCTCGACCAAGAAGATGCGGCTTAACTTAACGGCTATATCTCACTACTTTAGGATGATGAATTTGGGTTTTCTGATGGATGAGTACATCAACGCGACACGTTGATAAAGGATTTGGATTTCAAGTTGTATGAGTTTGGTGGTTGGTTAAAAATAAATCGAAAAGCAAACGCAAAGTATGTAATATATTCTGTATATATTACATATGAAAGGCAAGAAAAATATATAATACGAGGCGAGTATTATATATAAGAAAAAGGGAAGACGAGAAAGATAGATACTCGAAGTATATAAAATTTCGCAAGTACTTTATAAGAAACGTGAGAAAATAATTGTAACAATATAATTCGGCACATGTTCGAAAATCAACAAATAACTGTAATAAAGAGTTCTTGCATAAAAGTAGATACAGGTTTTAAAGTTACGAATTAGGTGAATAACGTTTTCAAAGTTGTTACAAAAGTTATTATTTTGTTTATTAGTCGAGAATTATAAAATAATATTTTATAATTTAGTATTTCGTTACGCATTTTAACCCAACTGGTTGTCTCGTTTGTGAAATTATAGTTTTCGTTTGTTTGTCGGGTTATTGTGAAATTACAATTTAATACTCTTAAAACTATATAACTTGATCCTTTTTATCGGGTTTCCAAGATAATAAAAGTTTTAAACATAAAATACTAAGTATCGAAATGTATAGAAATTTCGACATGACCCATTCGTATATCCGACGTTTCCTATTTTTATAAAATTTAATGTTTTCCCTTAATCAATAAATGTTGCAAATCTCCGCTTATTTTAATATATATATATATATATATATAGACGAGACTAAATAAGAATCAAAATAAGCAAACCAAACACACCCCTTATTGGGGCTGCTGTCCCAAATGCACCCTTACGGGTCGCTGACCAGCGAAACAAAAACCCCTATAGGCTGTAAAACGCAGAACCAAACGCCCCTTTTGGGCTGATTATACGCAGAAACAAACACCCCTTCGGGCGTGTATACTAGCCAAAATAAAATAAACAAAAGAATAAACCAAGAAAACAAGGCGACGTTAAACGAGACAAGAAAGAACAAGACAACCACAAGCCCGACACCTTGAGGGTGTGGCTGTGGTGGTCTTGAACCAACCCGAACACCACTTATAGTGGTGTTGATTTAAAACCAACAGCACCCATGTGGGTCAGTTAAAACCAAACGCCCCCTAGTGGTGTTTCTACTAAACCCAACACACACTTGTGGTGTTAAGAACAACCAAACGCCCCCTAGTGCTAGGAAAACCAAACGCACCCTTTGTGCTTGAAAAATCAAATGCACCCGTTGGTGCTGTGAAAAAAACCAAGCACACCCTTATCGTGTTGGCGTGGTCGTGGTGGTGTGGAGGTGGTGGTGAAGGCTGCGGTGGTGAGGAGGTCGTGGTGGTGAGTGATTGTCGTGGGTGGTGGCGGCTGGGAGATGGGGATGATGGTGAGGTGGTTGTGATGGTGTTGGTGTCGTGGAGGTGGCTGTGGGGGTGACCGACATGGTGGCAGGAGGTTTTCCGGCGACGGCGCCGGAAAATAAGATGAGAGGGAGGAGAGTGTGTGTTGGTGGCTAAGGTAAATTATGAGAAACCCTAGTTGGCTAACTATTTATACTTGGAAGTTTAAAAGGGAAGTGTAAAGTGCAACATAGTTTAGGGTGGATTTTGTAAATATTACCACAGGGACCAAAAGTGTAATTTTTGTTAAATGATGGTTCGGGACTCGTTTAAGTTGGATAACAGATGATTCAAAACACGAAAGTTGCGCCATTGTTTTCCAAATAGTTTTTCCTACGAAAATGAGTATTTACATGACTATTATTTCAGAAATGTTTTATAAAATTTATTTAAATGTTTATTATTTATTTGTGTAGCCATTGGGTATCACGGGCAAGCTTTGTCCGTAAAAATAAAACTTTGACTCGAATATTCGCGTTTTTAACAAACGTTTTTGAATAAAATGCAAAGTAATTCATTAGATATTTTTTATTAAATAAATTATGATATTAAATATAATTTAATTATTTTCACGGTGTACACGTTGTGTGCTGTTTTTTACAATTTGCGAGATATCTTCTCGTTTTTGTTTCAAATAAGTTTGAAAAATAAATTTGTAAATAAGCGATAAGTAATAATAAATATGAATTATTATTTAAATATGTTTTAAAAATTTACCGGCTACGCGGTAATCTTTTTTATGTGACAATAAAATGTCAAAAAAAGTCAAAAAGTTAAGTCAACCAAAAAGTTAAAGGGTAAAATAGTAATTGAAAGTTCTAAAAATTGCCGGTTGTTACACAAGGTGGCAAAGAATGTTAACAACAAGAGAAGATGGGGGAGTAAGCAAAAAAACAATCATGTGCAACAACCACCACCTAAGAGATAGAATGTGGCAAAGGCCTACACTACTGGGTTTAATGAGAAGAAGGCATATGTTGGGAATTTGCCTTAATGCAATAAGTGTAAGTTGCACCATGCTGGGCCATGCACCGTGGAGTGCGGAAAGTACAAGAGAATTGGTCATATGACTAGATATTGTAGAACTTCCGTTTCAAAAATGACTCAGAGGCCCTTAGTGGCAAAACAGAAACCTAAAGTTACCTATTATGAATGTGGAAAGGCTGGACATTTTAAGAGTGATTGTCCAAAGTTGAAAAATTAAAACCATGTGAACTAGAAATGGAAAGGAAAGGCTCGCAGGAACTCTAATGTCGTCAAAGATAATGCTGATGCTTAAGGAAAGATCTTCTCGCCTTGCATAGTAGACCTAGGTCGAAGCCTTCTTAGACTATATTCCCTAGGATATTACATTAGTACTTTCCTATAAATTTCGTCGTATTGTGTGGATGTTTTAAATTCTCTATTAATGTATGTTTCCTGACGATTTAGTCGGTTATACTCTAATTCTCTATTAATGTAAGCTACTCCTCGAATTTGTTACCGTCTTATGAACCATTTTACTATTGTCCTATAAACCGTTTTACTATTATAAACTATTTGGATGTTATCTTATAAACTATTTTAGTGTCGTTTTATAAACAGAGTTGTTGTCAATTTATAAACTATTTTACCGTCAGTCTACAAACCGTTCTGTTAATAGCTTATTATTTATTTTCCTAACACCTTATAAACTATTTTGCTATCATATAAACTATTTGTTAACATCTTATAAACTACTCTGCTTTCATCTTATGAAATGACTTTGTAAATTATTTTGACTACTATCTTATAAACGGTATGGTTTATACCATTTAACTCTGAGAAACATAACACTAGTTTGACGAAAATGAGCATTGCATCATTAGTCCTTAATTATACATAGCCTGATCATCTATGTATAATTCAGGAAGGATCATGTTATGCTGGGAGTAGTCGCCTTAAAATTTTGTTAATTTATCTTCACTTTCCACTTCTATTTTCTTTTCTCTTATCTATATTTTCAACAGGATTTTATTGTATTCATGTTTTAATGATAGTTTGCGTGCGTATTCGTGAGTTATGTCTATCATGTGTATTCGTATTAGTAAGCACCGTAACTAAGTATATTTTCTCAACCTTATCATATAGAGACATCATACCCTTAGCCGATAGACTGAATCACGCTCCTTGTAATCATGATAATTATGGATTGTAAGATTTTAGAACATAATGAACTTATCTCTTTTAATTGGGTTAAAATCAAGAAAGTTAGGAGATTCCTACACCATCAAACCTTGTAATGGTCATGAAATTAAGGCTAAGGACATAAATCATCGCAATTACCTAGAACCTAGCTGATAGAAGTTTCGTGTCTACTACCTACAGTACTCTGATTAATATCGTCCCTACTACCTTAGACGTTAGTTATGCGGTTGAGTTAGCTGATGAAAAAGTCATAGGAGCCGACACTATACTTAGAGGTTGTACGTTAAACTTACTAGATCATTCGTTCAATATCGACTTGATGCCCGTAGAACTGGGTAGCTTCGACGTCATCATCGGGATGGACTGGTTATCAAAATACCACGCCGTAATTGTCTGTGACGAAAAGGTTGTTCGTATTCCCTATTGGAATGAAGTGTTGACAATCCAAGGAGATAGGAGTGTAGATAGGAGAAACTCTAGATTAAGTATTATTTCATACACCAAGACTTAAAAGTATATTCAGAAGGGGTTCCATGTCTTCCTGGCACAAATTACCGAAAAGAAAGCAGAAAATAAGTCGAATGAGAAGCGACTTGAGGACGTGCCAATCGTGCGGATTTTTTGGATGTCTTTCCAGAATACTTGCCATGACTCCCACCAACCCAACAAGTTTAATTTCAAATCGACTTAGTACTTGGTACTACCCCTGTAGCACGATTCCGTATAGACTAGCCCCGTCGGAGATGCAAGAGTTGTTTGCTCAACTACAAGAACTTTCTGACAAAGGATTTATTAGACTGAGTTCTTAACCCTGGGGAGCTTCGGTCTTGTTTGTCAAGAAGAAAGACGGATCCTTCAGAATGTGTATCGACTATCGTGAACTCAACAAGCTTACCATAAAGAACCGTTATCCACTTCCGAGGATAAACAATTAATTTGTACCAACTGAAGGATCAGTGTGTCTATATAGATCGACCTGAGGTCTAGTTATCATCAAATCAAAGTTCGAGAAGAGGATATTCCAAAGACGGCGTTTAGGACTCGTTATGGTCACTACGAGTTTCAAGTGATGGGTTTTGGATTGACGAACGCACCAACGGTATTCATGGATTTGATGAATCGGGTGTGCAAACTTGTCAAAACCGACAATTTTCAGAACTTTCAATTACTATTTTACCCTTTGACTTTCTGGTTCCGACTTGACTTTTTGACTTTTTAACCTTTTACGGTCACATAAAAACGATTACCGCGTATTCGGTAAATTTTTGAAACGTATTTAAATAATAAATTGTATTTATTATTACATATCTCTCATTTACAAATTATTTTTCAAACTTATTTGACTTAAAAACGAGAAGATATCTCGTTAATTGTGAAAATCGCACACGACGCGTATCGACGCGAAAATAATTAAATTATATTTAATTATCGCAATTTATTTAATAAAAATATTTAATAAAATATTTTATATTTTATTCAAAAACGTGTGTTAAAACGCGAATATTCGAGTCAGTTTTATTTGTACGAAAAACAATTGCTCGTGATACCCAAATAAATAATAAACATTTTAAATATATTTTATAAAAACATTTATAAAATACTAGTCGTGTAAATACTCATTTTCGTGGGAAAAACTATTTTAAAGGCAACGGCGTAATTTTCGTGTTTTGAATTAACCGTTTACTAGCCTAAACGAGTCTCGAACCATTATTTTACAAAAGATTACACTTTTGGTCCCTGTGGAAATATTTACATCATTATCCCCTCAAGTATTATGCACTTGTCACATTTTCTAAACACTCTATCTATAAGTTTAAAAACATTGCGGGTTTCATCATTTGTAACTAGCTCACACACACACGTACTTCTCTCCTCACCTTCTCCTTACTTTTCCGGCGTCGTCACCCATTTTCTGGCGAGATTTCGGCCGACCTTCGGCCAACTCTCCCCACTCTCCGCCACCTCCACGCCATCCCACGCCACACCCCACCAAAGATCCGCTCAACATCATCACCCCCGCTGCCACATCACCACTGCAGCCTCCACCACCACAGCACCACGAACACCATCTTCCACCCGTCGGCCACCAACAGCCGACGCACGCCACCACCTTCATCTTCATCTCCACGACACCACTTTCATCCCCACACCACCTTCATCATCTCCACCATGGCCGGCTCACCACCACCAGCCGCCGTACGCTATCACCACCTCCACCATCTCTCAGCCGCCACCTAAACAACCACCTTCACTTCATATTTTTCTTTGGATGGTTATTGTTTTTGTAAAAAACTAAAAACTAATTAAAAGTTTGGTTTTATTTGTTTTATCTTATTTCTTTTTTTCTTATTTTGGTATTATGATTCAGGTTGGTTTAAATAGCGATATAGGGGTGCGTTGGTTTAGCGAAAGCACCAACAGGGTGCGTTTGGTTTTGATAAAAGCACCAAAGGGTGTGTTTGGTTGTTCTTAACACCACAAAGGTGTGTTTGGGTTACAGCCACCACGTAGGGTGCGTTTGGTAGGCTGTGTATCAGCGATAAGGGTGCGTTTGGTTTTAGCAACAGCCTTAGGGGCGTTTGAATCTGTGGTCAACTGCCCCTAAAGGGGTGTTTGGTTCTGGCTTTAACAGCCCGTATAGGGCTGTTTGGTTCAGCAGTTAGGGAGCGTTTGGTTTCGTGGAAAATAGCCAAACCATGGTGTTTGGTTCAGCCCATATAGGGCGTTTGGTTTTGTGTTTAACAACAATTAGGGTGTGTTTGGTTATACTTGTTTTTGGTTAATAGTTTAAGTTCGTTTAGATATATATTGGGGTATTTACAACAGGGATTGATTGGAAAGGGGAAAACATTAGATTTTGTAAAAAATGGGAAACATTGTATAAACGAATAGGTCATGTCGAAATTTCTATAAATTTCTATACTTAGAATTTTTCGCTTAAAACTTCTATTATCTTGGAAACTCGATAAAAGGACAAAGTTATATAGTTTTAAGATCATTAAATTGTAATTATACTATAACCCGTTGAACGAACGAAAACTATACTTTTACAAATGAGATAACTATTTCAGTTAAAATCTGTTAAAGAAACGAAATACTAATTTATAAAATATTATTTTATAAATCCCGACTAAAAGATAGAATCATAACTTTTGTAAAAACTTTAAAAACGTCATCTATCTAATTCGTGACTTTAAAACGTGTGTTTACTTTTATGCAAGAACTCTTTATTAAATTAATTGGTGATTTCCGAACAAGTGTCGAATTATGTTGTTTTAATTATTTTTCTCACGTTTCTTATATGACTATTCTATTTTTTTCGTCATTTACTTATATATAATACACGCCATGTATTATATACACTTTGAATTATTCTTTTGATTGTTTTTCTTTGTTATATACTTCACGATACGAATTATATACTTGTTCATTTTTCATATGTAATATATACGGAATATATTACATACTTTGCGTTTATATTTCGATTTACTTTATTTAACCAACCACCAAACTCTTACAACTTGAAATCCAAATCCTTAATCAACGTGTCGCGTTGATGTACTCATCCATCAGAAAACCCAAATTCATCATCCTAAACTAGTAGGACTTAGCCGTTAAGTTAAGTTGCATCTCCTTGGTTGAGCCGTTTCGTTTTCCGTTTGTGTTGTGCTTATTATTTGATTTTCTGCCAATTGTTCTGCAACATCGAGGTGAGTTCATAGCCCCACGTTTTACTACTTTTACTTTACTATTTTGGGATGAGAACATGCTCGTTTACAAACCTATTTACTCTAATGATTTCAAACTCTTATAAATGTTTGCTTACAAACTTGGTTACATGATTGATATCACACTTTGTTTTACTTATGGATGCAATTACTTAAAGCCTTTCTTTTGGAAATGCATTGGTTGAATTTTACTATGGACACAAGTATCTTGATTTACTTTCCCTGTTACGTGTTGCCTAAATTGTGAATAGACCACTAATGCCCGAACTATCATGAACCGTTAATTTATTGACCGACTGGCTGGTTAAGTAAGCGCGAGTGTTATAAATAGATCTATTGGGACTAATTATCCCTATCCGGGTGAGTAGCGCTCACTACCTACGGGGCTCCTAATAAACGGATATATACGATGTCGGATTTCACTAGGTGATCTTGGTCAAATACCTCTAGGGCAGTTAATTTCTTGTTTGGCATATAATATGCTGCATTAAATTGAGCTTCGGTGTCATGAGCTTAGCGCAACAGTAAATACTTTTCATGTGATATTGTATTTTTTATAATAGTCTCATGTGCTTTGTATGTGAAATCGTAAACCGCTAAGATTGTCACATACGTTTTGAATCTTGTGGTCCACACTACTTTGTTTAAACGATTCAAATTGCTAAACATCTTTTCATAATACTGTGAGTGAAGCAGTATTCTCTAAACGTTTTTTATCCTCATAAATGTTTTACTTAAACCTATGAACATAAAAGTTTTACTTAAACCTATGAATTCACTCAACTTTATGTTGACCGTTTTTAGCATGTTTTTCTCAGGTGCTTAGCTTTGGACTTCTTGATGTGCTATGTGGAGTCTACGTACAATCTAATACCATTACCAAGACTTTCTTTCTCATTCATACTCATTATCTTTTAAAAATCAAATTATGCTTCCGTTACATTTTATTTTCGCTTCCGCAAATGTTTAGTTTCTTTTAAATCTTTTAAAACTTATCTATTTTCAAAACGTCCATTAGTGGTCGTTCTCTCGTGCTTTGTGTGATGTATATTATGATGTCATGCCTTCGGACATGTATTCCGTCCTGGCCCCGTCTAGGGGTGTGACAGATTGGTATCAGAGCCAAGGTTATAAAGAACCAGGTAGAATATCTAGGTCTAGTCTATAACCAGTATGTGATCCTTATGTACTTTTATGTGTGCCTTATACGTGCTTTTGCTATGGCGTATATGTGAGTACCATTTTGCCTTGAGCATGCTATGTTATGGGTTTATCTCTACCCTGCATTTATGTTGCTTTGCGTTTATTTTTGCCCTTGAGCTCTATTTTGCTATGAGCTTACGTTTACCTCGAGTTTATCTTTTCTCTGCGTTTACATTGTCCTTATGTATATTTCCCCACTTGTTTATATATAAGTTGTTTATATAAATACTAAATTCTTTTCTAAGACATTGCGAGTGAGACAATGGTCTCTAAATTATTTTCTAAGATATTATGAGTGACACAATGGTCTCGTTTATTCTAAAACATCGTGAATAATTAAGATGCTCTTTAAAACTCTTCACGACTTTACATTATATCGTTTTGCATAACTTTGAAAATTATCGTAGTCTGCCGACCCCACTGGTTATCCTACTATTCGACTATGAAGACGAATTTGAACACCCGTCCCATACTGTTGAAACATCTACGTCATCTCGCTACGTCTCAATTTATATTACTTCTCGTAACTCCTAGGAGCATGCCGATTAATCCGCACACAACTTTTACCCATCACCTCATAACATCCCATTTTTAAAAGCACGACTTTTGAAATCCGACTTATTTCATTTTCTATACTCCATTCGATTTTGAAGTAAATACCGACGACAAGACAAGCAATGAGTTCCACGAGGATCGAGTGTATTGTAACCCAATGATATGTGTGAAAACACATATCCGTTTTATATCAAAAATGGCCCTAAAAAGACATAATTGTGCTTAAAATGTTTGTATATTGCTTGTTTTGTCTTTGTGATTGTGTAGGTACGGATATAGCAATAATCACAAGAAAACAGTCAAAACCGGACAAACACGGACACGAGAACGGAAAAGAGTGTACAAGAGCCGGGAGAATGCTATCAAGGACATCAATAGTCAACTCTTGTCAACCCTTGGTCAAACAAAGGTCAACTCACTAAATGACAAAACCCAAAAATACCTAAAACAGCCCTCATTGTTAAACATATTTCACAAATAACCCTTAATGCCCTAACGGTGTTAACTTTCTATTAAAAAGAATTAACACTCGTTATCTTTCTATAATAAACCAAAACAAACCGTGGCCCATTTCCTGTTAACCATAACCCGGCCCAATCCCATTTTATAAAAACCCAGGGTCAAACCCCATTTCACCAAAGTCAAACCCTCACCTTTTGTACAAGTTTTCACGCGGGAAAAGGAGTTACCACTATTCATCTCCTATCCCATTTACCCTGCGTTAAAAAACAAAGGGCAAATCATAATTAGTGACGTGGCTATGTAATTTAAGTGATAAAGGACATGCTGGCAGAGTTACACATCACCAAACGCTCCCATTAGTGGAAACCCACAAGGAGAATGCCACGCGGATGAAGAAAACACACCAAGGACTAGTATTTTGCACTAAAAGACTTGAAAAAGAAGCACAATGGCTCTGACACACGGAATGCCACGTTGGCAATCCGTGTGCTAGCCAAAGTAATCCAACGGCTCAAATTATGACTCAATGATTGGAATTTATTCAAGGGCTGAGATCAGGACAAGAGGAGCGGGGCAAGAGACCTAGAAGCTTCATCTTCGGGCTATAAATAGCCATTCACATTCACACACAATCTGTTCATCTTTTTACCTTTTTAGTTTTTAGCTTAAAATGTAATTTTCAGTTTTTAAACCTTAGCTTATGCAATTTACTTTTATAGCTTATTGTAATCTCATTTTTAGTATCTTGTAATCACTTTTTAGTTAATAAAATAATCTTTGCTTTCATAATCTGTCTTTAATTTTCAGCTTTTTAAATAACTCTAGTGCTTTTATTCACTGTTTGATAAGCTTCTAATAAGCTCTCTAAGTTTCTAAGCTTAGATTGAGTTCAAATAAGTCATATAATCTACTTAAATTTTAAAAAAAATCAGTGAATACCTTTGCTTGATATGGATTTTAGCTTTTTGGATGATAAACTTACAATGAAAGAGCTTATTGGACCCTGCCAGCTTATCCTTGGATAAGCTAGAGCTTGTAGACAGCTCTTTGAGCATTTTAGCTTTTGTTTAGCTAAGGCTTCTGTAAGTTTCCTTTTAAATTCAAGTCTCATAGCTTAATAAGTTGCATTTGCTTATTTTCTGCTTATCTCTTGCTTAATTGTGCTTAAATCTGTCTTATATTTTCTTCCCTTCCTCTACATTGTTAACGAGATTATATTGTACTTGTGTTTTATTAATATTTTGTGTGCGTATTCATGAGTCTTGTTGGTCACGTGTATTCGCATTCGTAAGCGTCAAAACTAAGTAGCTTTTCTTCAACCTTAGTATATAGAAACACCACACCCTTAGCCAAGAGACCAAATCATCTTCTAGTAGTCAATGAAATTACGGATGTAAGGTTCAGAAATGTAATGAATATATTACTCTAATTGGATTATAACCAATAGAACTAGAAGATTTCTTCAAATATACTTACCTTTTAGTGAGATAGAATCACGTGAATTATGAGGTTCCCATACCGACAAAATCTCTAATGGATCCTTCAGGATGTACAAGGACTACCGAAAATTTAACATGCTAACCGTTACCCGTTACCTAGTATAGACGATCTTTTCGATCGACTATGAGGATGTGGCGTCTACTCGAAAATCGACCTAAGGACTAGCTACCACCAACTAAAAGTTAATGAGAAGAAATACTCGACACACGACCTAGAATTTGAAGAAATAGTGCTTACTCTCAAGATTTGGGAACACTACCGATATGACATGAGTATGAATTCGAACCCGATAATCACCAAAAATCCGTTCAAAAGATCTAGAAACACAATAGTGTCTTACCACTCAGCAGAATCTTAAGGCCTCACTTGAACTACCTTAACTCATTCGTAAGTTATTACTTTTTCCGTTACAAATCCTTACAATCATGAACTGTTTGTGAAGCTAACCGACTTGTGCACTCTTGAGCTAATGGATCTGATTCATCCTCTAACTAACGATTGCGTGCAACATTCCACCGCCTATTGCATAAGCTCTCCCGTGAGCTCCTACCATTCGTTGACTTTTATTCTGGGGTATATTGTTTCTTGAAATGTCCTCACTCTCCGCATTCCATCACCGTTTGTTATAGTTATTGTTGTCATGTATTTTTATACTTTTACTTTTGATTCAAGACTCCATATGCTTGTGCTATGATTTTCAAATGATTAAAATGAATAATTTGTTTAATGAATATTTCTGATGATTTCAGATATATAATTTGTTATTGTTGAAAGTATGTGAGATTTGTGAGTTGCAACAAAGATGGCGATGAGGATAGGCTAGTATTATAGTGGATTTGGTTGATTAGTTTTGGCGTAATTTTTTTTGGATAGTTTGGAAATTATGGCGGCGTTATGGTCAAGTTTATGGTCAAGTCCATGGGTGATTTATAAGAATATAGTTGCTGGTCCGAGTTTTAAATGAGGGTAAACAGACGTTTAAAAATGTTTCGAATGGTTTATTAAGTGTCGAAAGTCTTTGAAAATATTCGTGGAGCTTCTTAATATTAAAACGAAGGTTTAAAAAAACTATAAGTCGTTGCCTTGTTGGTCATTTTTAATATAGCAACTTAATATATATATATATATATAAATATACTAAATATTAATATATATATATATATACATAATACATAATATTATAAAAATATATATGTATATATATATATATAAAATATATAATAAGTATATATATATATATAATAAATATTATATAGTTATATATATATATGTATATATATATGTATATATATATATGTATATATATATATATATGTATATATGTATTTAGCGAACTAAGGATTTTGGTTAGACGATAGGGTTTCACTAGTTCGTTTTTGGAAATATGGAAACGATTAAATTAAGGGATGCTATTAACGTCCCAGAACTAAAAACTTTCCTAAAATGGAAACCTTCTATAAATAGTAACTTTTTGTAAGAACGTCGTAACATCTTCATAAACTAAATCAGTTCGTAAAAACGCATTTTGTTGACTAAACTAAAGCACAAACATATATGGTCGTCTATTTCATTATTAAACGTTGTGTGCAACGTTTCATTATTATTACTATTTCTCGTTCTAAGGCGCGTCTACTTATTAAGTCGCGGTTGGAGCCATCCGGTTATACTTTATTCGCATCGTCTGCTTATGGTGTGTTGAGTTATGATTCATCCTCGTACTTCCTAAATAAGTTGAATACTTACATTCATTAGCCTCGTCCGATGTTAATCGTCAAACCTTACAGATATCAGAAACGAAACGTTGTCCTTAAGCATTTGGAACCTCATATAGACATACCCGCGCGCCTACACTTTCCCTTTGATATTTTAACCATTAAGGGACTTTCTTTATAACGCGTTATATCAATCATAAAAACTTGCAATGATATTTTTCTATAATACCTATTCTGATGGATTAAATGTCCTGGTCAAACCTAGCCAAAATTTTCGTATATTAAGAATTGTTGAAACATCGAATTTTGCTGAATAGAGTTATCAACGTCATGGTTTTAACTGGCTTATTAAATCTTAAATCTTTTCTTGGTCACACAATCGGTTAACTCAAATCGAATCCCGGGACGGGATTCCTTTAAGGGATAGGTATTGTCACAACCGGTAATTTTCAGAACTTTCAATTACTGTTTTACCCTTTGACTTTCTGGTTCCGACTTGACTTTTTGACTTTTTGACCTTTTACGGTCACATAAAAACAATTACCGCGTAGCCGGTAAATTTTGAAACGTATTTAAATAATAAATCGTATTTATTATTACATATCTCTCATTTACAAATTATTTTTCAAACTTATTTGACTTAAAAACGAGAAGATATCTCGTCAATTGTGAAAACCGCACACGACGCGTATCGACGTGAAAATAATTAAATTATATTTAATTATCGCAATTTATTTAATAAAAATATTTTACAGTTTATTCAAAAACGTTTGTTAAAAACGCGAATATTCGAGTCAGTTTTATTTTTACAGAAAATGCTTGCCCGTTATACCCAAATAAATAATAAACATTTTAAATATATTTTATAAAAACATTTATAAAATACTAGTCGTGTAAATACTCATTTTCGTGGGAAAAACTATTTTAAAGGCAACGGCGTAATTTTCGTGTTTTGAATTAACCGTTTACTAGCCTAAACGAGTCTCGAACCATTATTTTACAAAAGATTACACTTTTGGTCCCTGTGGAAATATTTACATCATTATCCCCTCAAGTATTATGCACTTGTCACATTTTCTAAACACTTTCATATATATAAGTTTAAACATTAGGGTTTCATTCATTTGTAACTAGTCACACACACACACGTATCTTCCTCTCCTCCCTCTCTAACTTTCCGACGCCGTCACCTATTTTCCGGCGAGATTTCGGCCGACCTTCGGCCAACTCTCCCCACTCTCCGCCACCTCCACGCCATCCCACGCCACACCCCACCATAGATCCGCTCAACATCATCACCCCCGCTGCCACATCACCACTGCAGAACCACCACCTTCACTTCATATTTTCCTTTGGATGGTTATTGGTTTTGTAAAAATCTAAAAACTAATTAAAAGTTTGGTTTTATTTGTTTTATCTTATTTCTTCTTTTTTCTTATTTTGGTATTATGATTCGGGCTGGTTTAAATGGCGATATAGGGTTATGTTGGTTTAGTAAAAGCACCAATAGGGTGCGTTTCGTTTTGATAAAAGCACCAAAGGGTACGTTTGGTTGTTCTTAACACCACAAGGGTGCGTTTGGGTTACAGCCACCGCATAGGGTGCGTTTGGTTGGCTGTGTATCAGCGATAGGGGTGCGTTTGGTTTTAGCAACAGCCTTTAAGGATGTTAGGATATGTGGTTAACTGTTCCTAAAGGGGTGTTTGGTTCTGGCTTTAACAGCCCGTATAAGGCTTTTTGGTTCCGCAGTTAGGGAGCGTTTGGTTCTGTGGAAAACAGCCAAACCAGAGTGTTTGGTTCAGCCAATATAGGGCGTTTAGTTTTGAGTTTAACAACAATTAGGGTGTGTTTGGTTATACTTGTTTTTGGTTAATAGTTTAAGTTCATTTAGATATATATTGAGGTATTTGCAACACGGATTGATTGGAAAGGGGAAAACATTTAATCTAGAGAGACATGTTGGATATGGGATCACCGACTCTTGGGATGAGATAGTCGAGACCATGCAGGGGGCACCAGCTAGTGCTATCACGAGTTATGAGGTCACAATATACAATTATGAGACTAGGGTTTACAGGACACTGATGAGATTTATACGAGGATGATATGAGCTGACTGAGCGACACTAATGGCTGTCAACTCAACATAGTTATTTAGTGATAGCCGCACATGCACGTACTGCTAGACATATGGAGCAGAGGCTAGGGATGATTTCGAGAAGGTTTAGAGCCTTGGCAGAAATGGCCCTTGTGGTTAATACTTTGGGCATTTGGCAGTTTTGATCCCTCACAAGTTTTTCTTTATAACCTTCATTGAATAAGTTTAGGGACTTGGCAGTTTTAGTCCCTAAACTTATTTTTCTTCACTTTTTGACTTTGGATTTGTCGGGGTTGACTTGGGTTGACTTTTTCAGACTTGGGCTTTGTCTTGACTTTGTCTTTTCCACGCTTTTCCATTCCGTGTCCGGTTTTGTCGTTTTGGCTTTGTTTTTCGTCCTTTTCTTAGATATCCGTTCCTGCACAACACAATTAGCAAAACAAGCATATTTTTGGCATTTTAAGTCCGTTTTTGGTTATTTTAGCTCGTTTTAAAGGTAAAAGGTATGTGTAATTAAACGCATACCAAAATCCCCCATACTAAGGTATTGTCATGTCCTCACGCAATGCTATGAAGTAAGCAATTAGAAAACTAAGAATCTCAATTCCCCTCGATTAATAACTTGGAAAAGTAGCTAAGTGTTCATCGAGGAAGTTAAAGACTCATAAGTTTTAAAAATCCCCGTCTTTACCATTTTTTATATATACACCTACTCCTACACATCTTTTTGTATTTTTCATTTTTCATTAATCAACTTAACTAGATTCTTTTTCTTTTCTCGACTTCCTGTTTGACTTCCTTTATTATATCAACATTGGGATCATAGAATGAGAAACGACCATAGAATAATCTACGGATGTCCTGACGGATAAATTCATCGTCCCCGATTTTTCACTAGTTCCAAACCAAGCAATTAAACAAGATCATTTGTCAATATAAGTCTAAATGCTAAGCACTCATACTTATGACTTGTGAACTTTTAACTCCCAACATGAATATATGATTTAAATGTGTGTACTCATTTCAACTCAACCATAGATCAACTTATTTCCATAGTCGTGATTCAAGATGAATCATGACTCAAAGCAACAACTTATTAGGACCTTGTAACTTGATTTTAAAGAACGAGATTTTAACTGTAGAACTTTTTGCAACATCTTCATCATTATAATCATAAGTTCTTAAAGCTAGGAATGCGTTGTTTAGTTTGAACACCTACTTAGGCCTCGCTCCCTAGTAGGATATCACAACCAACGACCGATGTTCTTAGTTTGAAAACCCACCCCGTTGCTAGCGTAGTGGGAAATCACAACAACACCTTCTTCCTAATATGGCTAAGGATAAGTGTCTTAGTTTGAACCCTCACCTAGACCTCGCTTCCTGGTGAGATATCACAACACAACAAATCCTTAGAAGTAAAAGATGTCTTAGTTTGAACCCCCACCTCGTGGTTAGCGGAGTGGGATATCACGACACATCTTTCACTTGCTCCATATAATCAAATGTATGCTTCATTGGCAAAATTTCAATATTCATGCATTTTTGCATTCATACTTCATTCATGCTTCTTTGGCATTTTAACTTTCGAATTATTAAGAACAGAAAAATCTCGCTTTAAAGAATCAAGTTACAAATTTGAAGCTTTTTCTAAAAACATTGATTGACTTAGTTGAACTGAATTGAGTACGTATGATTAGGTGGATTAGAAGCTAATGGGAGAAAAAGCCATGCTCAAAAGTCCAACAACAAACACGACTTTGACTAGTTCAGCTGAGTTGTATAAGGAAAAGGGTTGGGGGTTTGGAAAAACATCAAAGGGATAACAATTATATCATCGAATTTGTTGAGGCTGATAGACAGCAAAAACTTTTTTAATCAACAAGCTCAATCTTTATTGTTCGTGATTCGAGATATCATTCGAGGTCGAGGAAAAAAATAACGTGATTAATTAGATTTGCTGTCACCTAGTATTTACAAGCGGAAAAATGGGAACTTCAAAAGCTCATTTAATTTTTAAAAGACGAAATGATGTGAAAATATGATCGTTATCATGACACTATTCTAGATTTCAAGGGCCATAACTTTAAAAAGAATGTGATCTTATATTGAAACTTGGCAATTCCTTTACAGGATCTTTATGCTTGGACCAAAGTCCATTGTCTGTGTATGATTCACTATTAAAACATGGTTTCGGGTACAGAATCCTTATTACACGTCAAGCAAGCAATTTCTCATGTCCAAAGTTTATATCTTGCCTCTAGTCATGGAATAAGTCAGAAGAAACTCCTTTGAATGTCTAGTGATTACTTTGAGGTCAATCTTGATGATGCTTCCAAAAGCCAACAAAAAATGAAAGAAAAAATAAATGATCCAATTGCTGTTGCAAACAAACAGAATTATTGGGACATTTGATTACAATTACAAATAATTTCTCTTTATAAAGACTTTGTTCTCAAAAAGAACTTTTCTGATGAGCAAATATTATTTTTCATTCTTTTTTATTCCTATGACAAGACCTCCAAATGCTAACTTTTTGGTCCCGACATCATTGGCCGAGTGTGTCACCTTCGATCATACAATTAGATAAAATGATAGTTGTTTTTCATCGTTGTTGAGGCTTAATTCCAGATGAATTGTAAAAGATATGCGAGGCTTTTTACAACATATCACTAAAGAAATACAACTAAATGATTTTTGTCAAGATCATGTCAAAAGCCGAATTGTTAAACGAGTTTGCTGTTCTATTTTGAATTCTTAGGATACTATTTCAAAGGGATATAAAAGAAATGAAAAGATGTTTTTTGAGTCTACAGAAAAGCTTAACTTTGTGAAATAAAGAAGCAAAATGATTTTTTAAAAGATCAACTTTTGGAAGCATCCCTCATGCATGAAGTAGAAATAAGTGTGTTGTTAAATCATGAATGTGTAGATAATTCCTTACATGCTGAAATTGAACAAATCAAAAAGAATTCCATTGAGATTCAAGAGGGTTTGCAAGCAAAAATAAATAATTTTTGAAAAAAGAGGTTTCAAAGTCAAAAGCAATGTGTTGATTTTGAATTAACAGTTACAACGTGAAAAAGAAAAACATAAATAGGAGTCAACTTTGAATAATAAAAACACAAATCCTCTTGATTACTCTTGGATTTCAAAGATAGAGCAACTTGAGAATGAGAACGTGTCTTTGGACTTTAAAGTGCAATCTTTGATAAAAGAACGAGACAATGTAAAAATTAGAATATCAAAAGCTTTTCGATTCAATCAAAAAGACACGGTCTCAATCTCAAAAAGAAATGGATGAATTAATTGAACATGTCTTTGAGAAAACATATGCATATGGTGTTATTCGTGCTGAGAATCAGAATCTTTTAAATACCATATCTGAGTTACAAATTAGATTGGAAACTGTTGAACATGGTAAGTCTGTAAATACTATGTTTTAAAAGGACAAAATGTTTCTCAAAATCTTCTTTGTGTAACACCGAAAAACAAACAAGTTTTTTAAAAGAAAACGGCTGTTTCAAAAACGGAAGAGAAACATGTAGTGTCAAAACAAGTCACTTTACAGACTTCATCTGACAAACAAAGAAGGGCAAATTCAAACAAAACTGTCATAACACCTGAAATGTATAGAGTTGTCACAACACAAGAATCATAAACAAACGAGGCTAAGAATGGTTTATCTTCTACAGGAATGAATGCTGCAACTAGTGTTAGAAGACCAATGAATAAAGATTCACATGTCAAGAACGGTGTCTTAGTTAACTCTAAGAATTTAGCAGAGAAAGTACCAGTTTATGTTAGGAAAAATAAGCACAAACAGATAATTCATATCGCAAATGTTTTCTCAAACAAAGAGAATGTAAATGATGTTAATGTTGCAAACGTTGCGAAAGCAAAAAACTCTGTTATGTGTTTCTTGTATGCAAAATGTGCTTATTCCATGTCATGATAAATATCTTGTAAAATATAAATTGAATGTGCATTTGAATGTTTGTAGAGCCTTATCCACTAATTCTAGAACACCAAAAACTTCAGACACTACTTATGTAGTTCTTAAGACTAGGTTTTCTGAGAAGTTAACACAATCTAAGTCTTTAGATACTACTTCTGTAGTCTCCAAACCTAAGATTGATGTAGGAAGTGCCTCAAAAGCTAAACATAAGGTCTCTAGTGCTTCTAAGACAAAGAAACGAAATTTGAGAGATAAACCTTTAAGCATATACATGAAGAACAAAATTCGAACAAGTCGAATTTGGCAAAAGTGGTTTGAATCACAACCAAATGTTGTTTGGTCTCCTGTTAACACAACTCTGAATGTTCATAATAGTCGTTCATCTAAGAAACCATTGGGTTCTATGAAAAAATGGGTAGTCAAATTGCCCACGTGTCCATGTGTTGGTTCTTCTTGTGTTGCAGGTAATCCAGATCGTTTTGTGGATTGTTGACAGTGGTTGTTCAAAGCATATGACGGGTGATCGATCACTGCTGAGAAATTTTATTGAAAAATTCATGGGCACCGTTCGCTTTGGAAATGATAATTTTGCAGCAATCACAGGCTATGGCGATTATATACAGGGCAATATCGCTATTTGCATGTATATGATGTTTGTGGTCTTGGAATATTCTCTTTAGCGTTGGGCATTTTTGTGATGGAGATTTAGTGTGGCTCTTTTCGTTCCAAGACTCACAATGTTACGTGCGAAATCTGGAAGGAAATGATTTGCTCATAGGAGGACGTAAATCTAATTTGTATACTATATCCATTTCTGACATGGCTGCTTCTTTACCTGTTTGTCTGATGTCCAAAGCAACTCTAATAAAGTCATGGTTATGGCACCGTCAACTCTCACATCTTAATTTGGGAACCAGACTTGACTTGGTTGATGGTCTTCAATGTTTTCAAAATAGGTCGAAAGGTATTCACCTATGTTTGCTTGTGTTTGTAGTGGAAAAAGAAGAAAGCTTCTCATCCACCACATTGGTTCCAAGTAATCACTCCAAATTGGAATTACTTCAGATGGATTTATGCAGACCAATAAGGGTAGCTTCGATTAATGGAAAGAAGTATATTCGTGTGATAGTGGATGATTATTCCCGATATACATGGGTTTACTTTCTTCACTCGAAAGACGCAACTCCAAAGATCATAAAGAAATTCATTGCTTAAGCTCAATTGAATTACAAAGCCAAAGTTTGCAAGATTCGTACTGACAATGGTACTGAATTCAAAAATGCGACTCTTAAAGCTCATTATGAAAAGTTAGGCATCATGCAACAATTTTCAACTGCTCGTACGCCTCAGCAAAATGGAGTGGTTGAAAGACGTAATCGTACTCTTGTTGAGGCTGCTAGAACAATGCTTATCTTTTCTCGATTACCTAAATTTATTTGGGCTGAAGCGGTGGCTACAGCTTGTTTTACTCAAAATCAATCAATCATTCATACACGACATAACAAAACACCTTATGAGTTATTACGCGGACGAAAGACAAATGTTGAGTATTTTCATGTGTTTGGCTCATTGTTTTATCCAACAAAAATGACCAAGATGATCTTGGAAAAATGAAACCAAAAGCAGACATTGGGGTTTTTATTGGTTATTCGAAAACGTCAAGAGGGTTTCGAATCTATAACCAATGCACCAAAAAGATTATGGAAACCATTCATGTCAAGTTTGATGAGCTTACAGCTATGGCTTATGAACATGATTGTTTTGTACCCGTGCTCCAACGATTCAACAATAATACTTCATCAGCAGACACAATGAATACTCCATCCAAAGAAGATTTGGAAAATTAGTTCGGTCCAATGTTTGAAGAATATTTTGAGAAGAGGTCTTTTGATACACCCATCAATTTCGCTACACAACCGACCTTATTTTCATAAAGATCACCTTCCACATCCTCTTTCATTGTTGAGTTATATGTGGGCTCCTCCCTTGAAACTACCTCTGACGAACAAACTTTCTCTAATTTTTGGATCAAACGATGTGATGAATTCAATCAAGAAAGATTTCGCTAATTTAATGGAAACCTTGGATTTTGTTCCGTCTATACTTTTAAGATATGAGGAAATTAAATCCTCTTACGGCCATTTAGAAACCAATAAAATGTGCATAATTTCACACCAAAAGTACATACCCTCAACTCACATTTGGACAAAAGATCATCCTCTAGATTCAAGTTATTAGTGACCCATCCAAACATGTTATGGACTCATCAAAAAAGAATCTTCAAACAGATTTTGTGGTATGCATGTATGCAGTAACCGTTTATAGTACTATCGAACCAAAGAATATTAATGAAGTATGGCCGTTCACAGTTGGATTGAGTCATGCATCAAGAAGAGTTCGAATCAGTTTGAGAGATTTCAAGTTTGGAAAACTCGTTCCACGAACCAGAAGGTAGAGAATATTTATTAGCTTCTTAAATGCTTGGAACGAATAAGTGTGTTGCTGTAAATATTCTTGGTTCGAAACAAAACTCGTCTTGTGGCAAAAGGATACAGGCAGGAAGAAGGCATTGATTTTGAAGAGTCATTTGCTCCTGTTGCTCGTCTTGAGGCTGTTCGGATGTTTATTGCTTATGCTGCTCATAAGAATATCACTATCTTTCAAATGGATGTCAAAACGGCTTTTCTCAATGGTCCTTTGAAAGAAGAAGTCTATGTCAGCCAACCTGAAGGATTTATTGATCCAGAATTTCCAGATCACGTCTATAGGTTGAAAAAAGCTCTATACGGTCTTAAGCAAGCACCTCGTGCATGGTATGACAAATTGTCTTCTTTTCTAATTGAACATGGGTTCACTAAAGGTATTATTGACCCGACTCTGTTCACATGACGTCACGGGGGAGACATATTACTTGTTCAAGTATATGTTGATGACATTATTTTTAGATCAACAAATTCAGATTTTTCAAAACGTTTTGCAAATCTAATGAAAAATAATTTTGAAATGTCGATGATGGGTGAACTAAAGTTCTTTCTTGGACTTCAAGTTCATCAATCTCCCCGTGGCATATTCATAAGTCAGTCACAATACGCAATTGAATTGTTAAAGAAACATGGTCTGGATGAGTGTGTCTCCATGAGTACACCTATGGCAACTGAGAGGCTGGATGCTGATTTACAAGGCACTCCTACTGATCAAACGACTTATCGTCGTATGATAGGAGGGCTTATGTACCTAACAGCCAGTCGACCAGACATTGCATTTGCTACTTTTGTATGTGCTCGTTATCAAGCACGTCCTACAGTCAAACACCTCAAAGAGGTAAAACGGATCTTTCGGTACCTAAGACAGTCCTATAACATGGGCCTATGGTATCCGAAGGATTCCGGATTTGAACTAATTGCCTATTCAGATGCGGACCATGCAGGATGTAAAGATGATTGTAAAAGCACATCAGGAGGATTGCAATTTCTAGGAGGAAAGCTCGTGAGTTGGAGTTCAAAGAAACAAGATTGTACTGCGATGTCAACTGCTGAAGCTGAATATGTTTCCCTGTCTGCATGTGGCTGTGCACACGTCATTTGGTTGAGTTACTCAGCTGTAGACTTTATGGATACAAATACAACCGGATTCCGATGTATTGTGATTCCAAGAGTGCCATTGCTATCTCATGGACTTCCGGTATCATTGTATTAAAAAGAACAGGTTGAAGAAGGGTTCTGTGGAAAACTTGACTTTGCGGAACAGATACCAACTTGCGGATCTATTTACTATGTTCTTCCTTAAGGCGCTTTGAGTATTTGGTTCATCGCATTGGTATGAGATGTATGACTCCAACTCAGTTGGAAAGTCTGACAAAGTTATTTTCTTGAAAGGATCATACATCAAAAACATGTAAAAAATTTTCAAAATCAAAGAAAAGTGAAAAAAAATACAAAATTAAAAAAAGATTTGTCATCATTTTACAAATTAAAAAATCAATACAAAAAATAAAAAATAGAAAAGCTGAAAAACATATTTAAAAAAATCACATGAAAAATTTTTTTTTTTTTTTCAGATTCATGATTCCAAATTTTTTCTATATAAAAAGCTTTCGATTGGACAAACGGGATCATAATCTGAGGGGGAGTAATTGAAAAAATTTCATTCATATACATCATTTTAGAAAAGAAAAAAACAATAATGATCTCTCAAATGAACTGACTTTGAAAAATGATTTCATTCCAAGGGGGAGTTTTTGATAACATTGGTCAACTTATCATTACTCGAGGGGGAGTTTTTGAAAAATTAAAACAAAATTCGAAAAATAAAAGAGATAACTCAAAAAGGAAAACTACAGGGGCTGAAAGTGTCATTTATCAAAAATTGATATTCGGTTACTATAAAAAGGGAGGAAAAATTAATTTTACTTTTTATTTTACCGAGTCAAATTATCGAGTTTGAGAAGAAAATTCAAGAAAAATTTCCAAAGCTCATTACAGCGATTACAACTTCTTTTCTTTCTCAAAAGTAAGTGGATATGAGTTTTGATTCAGATCTAAGATGTTTTGAATTATCGAGTTTAAACTCGGTAAGATTTAGTGTTGGATCGTTTACTGAATAGATCTTAACCTTTAGCTTGTAAAGGGTTTGTTCATTTAGATAATTCTAAAGCAACAATAATGAAACACTGATTTGAACACTATTGATTATGCAAAAACTAATCAATAATGCTAAGAAGAACAATATTAAGAATCACAAAAGAACTTTATATTATAACTTGAATCTGCCTAGGTTACAGATTACAAAGACTATGATTGCTAATCGATCTCTATTGATCTGTGTAGAACTATATCTACTAACTATGCCTAGGGTTCCTTTTATAGACTAAGGAAACCCTAATGGGCTTTACAAAATGCGTATAAAGATCATGCATATCCTTTCCTAAGATATCTCATGCATATCTCATAAACGGTACTAACTATTTTATACTAACGGTACTAACTATCTGATCAGTACTAACATTTTGTACTGTTAGTACAAATTACAACTAGCGGTACTAACTAATATAACTAACGGTACTAAGTCAGGAATGGCCATTTTTTTTTTTATTCCCAACAATCCTCCCCTAAACATGACTGTTGAACTTGTTTAACTTCATGTTTCTTTAGTGTGAACATCTTGTAGACCAGGAGGATGTATCCAAACACTCTGTCAAATCTTGATCTGATCTTTGATAATTTTGACATCTTCAGCTATCCACTTTTATCTGCAACATATCTTCTCAGCAACACAACAACATCCAACTAAGTTGGCTTTGTAGTTTTTGGCAAACTACCAGCCATTAACGGATTTGATATTCCTTTACCAGTAGCCGTTTGCTCTAGATAGCCAATTCTTCATTTCTAAACAACAAGGTGAATTGATAACCTTTTAGTTTTGAGTTAAACTGTAACTATCAACGTGATTTGGATTTGTTTTACCAAAAGCCGTTTGCTTTTGGACTAGTCAATGCTTCATTGCCATAACATGGTGCACTGATAACCATATAGTTTTTAGCAAACTATCAGCTATCAACATATTTGATTAGTCTTTACAGAACTGTTTTATAATGGGATAGCCAAACTCATAACTGTGAAGCAAGGGTGAGTTCGAGAACTCATACAATTTTGGTAAATTGAACCATAAACGGATTTGAGAAGTCTTTACCAGAAGTCGTTTGCTTCTGGGACTAGCCATTCTTGATGTTTGTTAGGGACATGGTGAATTGAATTACCATTTGATTGTTGTCGTGGTTAGTCCAAACACTGAAACCCTTCCTCATTCACATTTCAAGCATTACTCTTCATTAAGCCGTTTTCTTAATGAATCTTACAAATGTAGTGAGGAAATTCTTTCCTCTTCAACCTCCAATCCCAAATCAAGCTTTCTTTGCAACAATTCCTTAGAGAGAGGATACCTTTTTTCAACTAGCATGTAGATGATTGTCCCATTCTTAAGCTCTAGTATGCAAACTCCATAGGCTTCGTACAGTCTCCATCTGACAATCTCCCATTCTTGTTGATTGTTCCAGAAATCACCTTGATTATTTTCTTCTGTTGAGGATTCCATCATAATCTTCAAATCTCCCCAAAGAATCAACTCAATATCTTCTGGTGTGACTTTTGAGTACTGCTTCATCACCAAATCATATAAATGAAACAAATCTTGTCTATCAAAAATATGTAGTACCTTCATTAGATAGGTAAATGCTTTGAAGTGCCCATTAGCTCTGTAGACAACAAGGTAATCCCCATCTGGTGATGAAGCCTTGTGCAACTTAGAAACAACAGATTTTGTCTCCATAATCTCACTATCTATGGTACTATCAAATGTAATAATCCTTAGACATTTTCTATGTTCATCATCACTACCCTCATTTGGCTGTAGTTTTGGCCTTTTCCTAGCAATCATCTTCACATGACCACTCTTTCTTTTCTTTTTACCTTGCTCTGTTACTTCTTGTTCAGCAGGTTTTTGCTTTATATTTCGCCTTTTTGCTTATTTCGTTGTTGGCTTATGTCGCCTTTTTGTATTTCGCAGAAAATAAGCTTGCTTATTTTGCTGCCACATATTAATAATAAGCTTAAAAATCTTAAAAGTAAGCATTTTGTTTGGCAAAATAAGTTTTAAATACGAAAGTACAATCGATTTTATGAAATAGGCTTAAAAATAATGTAGATAAGCTCAAAATAGCAGCACAAACACTTCTTTAAGCAATGGAGAAAACGCAGCGGAAAATAAGTCGTATTTTAAACGCGAATAAAGGCGTCAATAACCAAGACTCGAAACACTTAAGCTACGTGCGAGAATGTTTTCGGTGATATGTAGAAAGAGAGTAGACAACGAGATTATGTTTTATGTATCATATCGACGCTTAGAAGTGGGATGATGGGTAGAGAGGTGGTTCTACACGGAGACTCATCCTCAGGGGTGGGGGGGATCGTACATTTAAGATAGTCGCGGGCAAGGATCGCTATATACGCACCACAAGCACACGCACATAGGCAAACATAATGCGGCTCATCTTTCTCATTACCACCGAACGCACGAGATATCAACACTTACAACAGCGCATCACTGGTGCTAGATTGCGACTACGCTACATCTAAGTTCTCCCACTTTCAATCCATTACACAACACACGAATAAGCTACCAATAAGCTATAAGCCAAACCAATAACAATAAGCTAGAGAGAGGTTTAGAGAGAGAAAGAAATAAGAGAATGAATAGAGAGGTGGAAGATTACACTTGAGAAAATGGTAACCAGCACCCTTCTCCACATGAGGAGAAGGGGTATATATAGTCCAAGCCACATATGGCGTATGGGCTTTCATGTTGGGTCGGGCTTGGCTATTTGTTGGGATTTAGCCCGAAACGTGGACAATATTAGCTTGAAGTCAAAGCCCGTTAAACCCGACTAGCCTATTACAAACGAAGATTAATAATGACTAAGATGACCGATATGTTCCATATATCAGTAAGAAAAACAAATATTCGATCACCCTAGTAAGATCTTTACGTAATGTCATCAAACCCTACTTAACAAATATTATAATTATCCAACTTTTTAAGTGAAGTTAGAATTAGGTTATAATCCAACCCCGCCTCTTTTTCTCCATAACAAATAATAATCCCACTATATTAAGTTTGATCATTCATGGCGAACTTGTACTTTCCCCAAGAAATTCTTAACAACATAGTTGTTCGATTTCCTACAAAAGCCTTATTTCGGTTCAAATCTATATCAAAGCATTATAATCGTTTAATTCTCAGTCTCGAATTTATGAAGCTGATATCACAGCGAATGATCATTCTTTCGGTCCATCCTTTTCACACCATAGACATAGTGGGTTATTCAATTATCAAACTTTGTTCTCCGTTCAAAAATTTAGAAGATACATATGTTAATATTGTTGGAACATGCAATAGTATCGTACTTTTTAGCACTCAAATCTCGCTATGAAAGGGATTATATGATCCTATACAATCCATTCACCCAAGTGTCCCAAAAATTTCACATTCCACCTTTGACTTATCCTCATCGTTACACATATGGACTAGGCATTGAACAACCTTGATGACTGTAAAGAGTTGTTGTATATTAAGAATTATACTGATTAACCCGGTCCCCTTTGTGAAGTTATTCCGTCTCGTAAGCAGGTCAATGGAAATTTTATCATTTGCCCTTTTAGGACACAAAACTTGACTGTTGTGACATTTTTTTGCTAAAAAGAAATGAATAAACTCAAAATAAAAAAACTTTAGCACGGGTGAAGTTTGGAACATTTTTTGCTTTATTTAATAATAAATAGAGGCGGGAGAGTGCACTTTTGGGTGTTTGCTTCCTCTTCTATCTTTTGGTTGCAAGATATGTGGTAAATGTTGATGTGCGGAATTTTGAAAAACCAAAAAAAGTTTTACAACCTCCTAGGCAGCGTGTTAGCCTTAATTTTATTAAGTCGAACAAGAATGTATCGTCCAATGGGGGGGGGGGGGAGGGGGGGGGGGGAAAAAGGGGTGGGGGGGGGGGGTTGATTGATGATTTAAGGTTAAATAGAAATTGAATTGGGATGGGTGAGTGGTGGGAGGGGGGGGGGGGTATGGGGGGGGGGGGGGTGGTAGGGGGGGAGGGGGGGGCGTTTGGGTGTTAAGACTTGATTGGGGGGGGGGGGGGGGGGGGGGGGGTTGGATTTGAGACGGGTGAGGGGGGAAGATTTAGGTTGAGTGGTGTGGGGGGGGGGGGGGGGGGGTATAATTATTTTTGGATGGGGGGGGGGTGGGGGGGGGGTGGGGTGGGGGGGGGGGTGGGGCTTAGTCCATTATAACTTCGTGGGAGATTGAGCGGATAGGCTAGTCGGGTTTAACGGGCTTTGACTTTAAGCTAATATTGTCCACGTTTCGGGCCAAAGCCCAATAAATAGCCAAGCTCGGCCCAACATGAAAGCCCATACGCCATATGTGGCTTGGACTATATATACCCCTTCTCCTCATATGGATAAGGGTGATGGTTACCATTTTCTCAAGTGTAATCTTCCACCTCTCTATTCATTCTCTTATTTCTTTCTCTCTTTAAACCTCTCTCTAGCTTATTATTATTAGTTTGGCTTATAGCTTATTGTATAGCTTAATAATGTTTTGATTATAGTTTTGATATATACTGTAAACAAAATGTATTACACTCTAAAGATTAAGAATAGTCATAATGTTTTGTTCCAAGAAAAGACAAGTTAATATGTTATAATTATATGTTTTGCTAATATCATTATATGAGTCATGCTAAGTAACACTTAATGAACTCATATATTTCACAATCTTATATACATTTCCAATCATTTTAAACAGTGAATGTTTTGAGTTTATTGATTGCAATCTCTACCTATACAAGGAGCAAGGATATGAATTAGGTTTGATGACAGGAAATCCTCTTATGTAATGTTAAGTCTTAAAGGTTAAGGTTCAAGTGATCATTGTTAATGATTAATGCCATTAAGTGATCATTGTTAAGTTGGTAACAAAAGGGCGTGGAAATATTTGAACTGTCTACTTAATTTAGAGCAAGGTTTATTACGTCTCTTTAGCTTCCATAAGTTACAACTTAGATACAAATCATAGAATGTCAATATAAAAGGAGCTTCAATTGCAATAGTTTATAACATTAATAATTATATTAAATTTAACATGACACTTCTAACTCGAACTCACGTGCAAGTAGTTTGATATGAACATATTTGTTCGGAATATTAGGATAAAACTAATGGGTCAACTTAACTAAAACAATTTTGACATGAACAAATATGTATTTATTTGCGATAATAAGTTACCGAATTCTTCTCAAGTCTCCATCAATTAATCTTTTGATCCTTTCATTTGCCTTCAAATAAGTGCATAAACCATCAATCACCATCATTGGATATTATAAATAACACTTTTTTAATTGCATTCCTCAAGCCCATACAAATAATACAAATATTCACATGGAAAAAGTTCAAAATTCCGGATTTTGCCTACAATGATGATGCACATGAGGTAAATGAATACACGTTTCAAAAGCAACAAGGTGAATATGTGTTTTACAAGATTTCAGATAAAATATATAAGGCATCAACTCATACTCTCAATCAAGAACAATTATACTGACTCGAGTTTTTAAATTCTCTAAGTTCTCACGGTATCATTTATTACCATCGGGCGGGGGGTGGGGGGGGGGGACACGCTCCCTAATACTAAAAAACGCATCTGCATTTGATCATCCCTACAATGTGAATTTTGAGCTCAGATGTTGTGCAAAGAGGAGACTTGCCTCAATAATCGCGTAGGTGGGGGGGGGTAGGAGGGGGGTGGTGGAGGGGGGGGGGGGGGTGGGGGGGGGGGGAGAGTCCAATCTAGGAAAATATATCATTCAAGAAAAATAATCATCGGCTCAAATATATGGTGTATATGAGCTTTATTAAATGACAAAAAATCACCATCACCTCAACGACATCAAAGTTTAAATTTTATTAATATAAACAACAAAAATGGTGTGAGAATCATAAAGAAAATCACTTTGGTGATTAAGTCTATAATGGAAAAAACAGGGAAGAAGACGAGATCGCGTGATAGTAGTTTACTACATCCTATAAAAATATTTATAAAATATAATACTTTAAAAGGAAAGAGAAATTAAGAAAATTACCAAGTTACCCTTGATAAAATTCACTCTCAAAAATATATATAATATAATATATAATACGTATATTAAACCGGGTAAGTATGATCACCCGGGTCGTTTCCCCAACGACTAGTGAAATTGAAACCTCGTTTAAGCTGGATTCTGATTTGAATGTAGCAAAGATATGATTTGATTATTTAAAGCTACAATTAAATAGAACAAATTTAAAAACAATTAAACTAATATGGAAATAAAACGCGACAAAGAAACAAGTAACTAATTTTAATCCCTAAAAATTTAAACTAAAATTCTAAACCTAAATTAGGATAAAAGGAAATTTTAGGAAAAAGAAAAAAACATTTTTTTTCTTAACTTTTTAGATTAAAAGATATGATTTTTCTAAAATTAAAGCTAATAAAAACAATAAAAACTTCTTAAAAATAAAGTCCTAAAAGATTTCTATAAAACTTACACTAATTAAAGTAAATGTGCAGAAATTTCTAAAATAAAAGCCCTAATTTTTATCTTTTTATAAAAGTTTAATTAAACTAATTAAAACCTAACCCATAATTATTAATTAAAAATATAAAGCTATTAAAAATATAAAGCTAATGAAAAACTAACTTAGGGACTAACTGTGTAAGAGACTTAAGAACTAACGGGATAAAGCATTTTAACGGGGCAAGCAAATAACTAAGAAACGACTATTAAAGACTAATTAAACTAATTAAAACTTAACCCTAATTATTAATTAAGACTAAATAAAACTAATTAATTAACTAAACTAGGGACTAATGGTGCAAAAGGGAAAAGGACTAACTAAAGTAAAGCATTTAACGGGCAAGGATTAAGTGGGAAACGACTAAAACAAAAAAATTACAGGAATGGTCCCTGAGAACTTACCACGACAACAAACTAAGTCCAATTTTAAGCTCAAATTCTAAAAGTGCTTATCACTAAAAACTTAAAAGAGAAAAGTTGTAAAATAAGCTAGGGAGAACAACTTTAATAAAGGCTACTTGGGCTGAAACTCAAAGATAAGCTCTAAAAGAGCTTCTAAATAAGCTGTTACAGAAACTAGGGATTTGGGCTATGTTTTACTAAAACAGCTATAAAATGCTCAAATTAAGCTTAATGAGGAAAAGGAAAAGTGTTCTAGAAAGCTTATGATGTGATTAATCTAAAAATGCAAAGAAATCTAAGCTAGAAGTACTTTTAAACAACTAAAATTGAGCATGAACTAAGCAAACTCAGAAAATAAGCAAGATAGCACAAAATCCAAATGAGCTTAAAAGCTTAAAAAGCTAAACTAGACTCTAAAACTTTGAGGACTTATTAAACTACTTATAATCTATCTATATAAGCTATAAAATCTAGACCCATAAGCTAAATTAACAAATTTAAAACCTTAAAATTCCTAAGTACTGTTTTTGGCTTTTTAACTTTTTTAAGGACTTTTGACAGCAAAAATAAGCTAGGAAAATAAGCTAGAAAATGTAATTTAAGACTTAATCTTTCTTAAGCTATAACTAGACTTTAAAATGCTAAAAGATAAGCTAATCAATCCTACAATTACTGGCTTAGATTGGGATTTGAATATCAGCAGTACTAACTAACTTAGTACTGCTGATGCAAAGTTCCTTTTTTAAACAGCTGGATTAAACTAAGAAAATAAGCAGTAAATTAAAAACTAAACCATATTAAGCTATATCTAGATTACTTCTAGCTTGAATTTAAAAACCTAAATCCTATTTTTACTCAGCTAAAAATTAAGCCAAAGGTAGCAGTAATAACTTGTGAAAGCAGTACTAACTTGGAAGTTAGTACTGGTAGTGTAAAGTATCAGCAGTACTAACTTTTGTTAGTACTGGTGACCTTTGCACAAGTGCAAAATGAAGAGTGCAGGTTTCCTAAGGAAATCCTACACTAAAACACACTCAAATAGAGTGTTTAAACAAAGTGCAAGCAAGATCTAAGCCTTTGAGGGCTTAGATCTAAATTTCACAAGCAAAAAGATAGTTAAAAACTGCCCTGGTGTAGAAACAAAGGTAATAAGCCATATTTTTGGAAAATTTGAATTCTAACTTATAAAAACTAGATGAAAACTATTCTTAAATGAAGACTCAGCTGACTCAAGTAAATAACACAAGTGAAATTGACTTTTAGAGGTTAAAGTGCACCAAACCAAACACCCCTTAAAAACTATGACAGATTTTGAGAAAAGCTTTTAAGTTGAAATTTAATGAACAAGTATTAACTACCAGACAATTAACAGATTAAAACTACTTTAATAAGCATGATTTAACAACTAAATAAGCAATAATCTAAGATCTATACTATTTTACTATATTTTTGGTTTTTAGAGGTTTTTAAGACAATAATATGAAAATCTATGATTTAAACTAAGAAAATTGAAAACAGATAAACAACTATGAAGATTTAGCTAGATAAAACTCAAATAAGCACTAATAAGCAAAGAGAATAAACAAATAAGCAGATCTAAACATAGCAAGCAATGATATCATTATTTAAAGCTAGAATTTAAAGGAAAATGAAAGAGAAACTTACAAACTCCTCTAGCTAAACAAGAGGACCAATAAAGGCAGCTACAAGCTCCCTAGCTTATTAGATAAGCTAGAGTAAAGTCCTTGGGATCTCTTCCAATTTAAGATCCCCTTCCAAAAAGCTCATATCCAATGAGATCCATGAAAGATTAAACTGATTTAAGGTTTAAGTAAGATTAATACTGAATTCAATAGGCTCTGTTTCAGCTTATAGACTGAAAGAGCTTAAAATAAGCTTATTAGCTTATTGAGACAACTTAGCTTATTAAGAGAGTTTATGAAAAAGGAACTTTGAGAGATTAAGAAAAACTGAATTTCATTAATAAAAGTTACTGATTACATTACTTGGAAAGGAGATTACAAAACATTTTAAGGAAAATTACATTTAAGAAAAATACGAAATTTAAGCTAGACTAAATTACTAAAAAATATCATCGTATCTTCCATATTTTGCTTTTCCTCTTCACAAACTTTTATGCCACATGTTTCTTCAATTAGTTGACGAAAGACGGAATTTGGTGAGGGAACTTGCTTTTCCTGAGCTGCTTGCTTTTTGGCCAAGTTTATTATTTCCTCTTTGAGTATCAAGTAAATCCCAGCTTACTGTAAACTCTTGATTCATTCTTTCCGTAAAATCTTCCATCATTGTATAAAGTTCGTTATTAAGTTGATTCAGATTATTGATGTAATGCTGCGGGGGTTCAATTTGGTCAAAACCGGAATAGTTAGAATTATGTTCAAAGTGGTTTTGATTCATCGGTTGACATTGAAAACTTTCATGAGGACCCCCACAGTTTTCACAGCAAAGATATTGTTGAGAAAAACTCGGTGAATTTTGTGGATAATAATTATCACTAAAGTTTTGATTGTAGCACGGTTCCGGCTCATAGACAAGCGGGACTCGTGATGTACAATCGGAACCGTAGTAATGATCGTTACCACAAAAATCACAAGAGTATGTCTGGGGCTGTGGAGGTTGGTTGAAGAAGGTAGGCGTGTCATTATAAGAATAAGGATTTGGGTCATAGACAAACTCATTTCCGGATCCTACATTGCTACAGCCCGGACAGTTTCCACCATTAAACGGACCTCCACACCACGAGCAACCAAAATGGTTATATGAAGACATGTCGAAGAATTAAACGGATAAGAGGATAAAGAAGATAAGAATTAAATGAAGTAAGAGGATAAAGGAGAATATTTTTGAAATTTTTTTATAAAGATAATATTAAATGAAAATAAAAATATTTTTGGATTTTGTTAATATTTATATAAAAGAAAAATAAAATGAAAAAGAAAATATTTTTGGATTTTTATATTTTTAATAAGTACAAAAATAAACTTTCCGAAGAAAGGATCTTCAAGGCTCGAACACGAACAATCCCGTAAAAATCGCTACACCTCTCCCCGGCAGCGGCGCCATTTTAATGTTGTGTCGTTTTTCAAAACGCGTATATCAAATAAACCCTCAAATATAATATATATATTTATAAAATACATATATGTATACACAAGCTAAGTATATTACAAATTATTCTTAGGAAAGAATAAAAAGTAATCAACACGGGTATCGTTTTCCGCGGCGAGAGGTGAATGGAAATCTACGTTCAAGTTGTAAATCGAGCTTGATTGTCATAAAAGTTTTTGGTTTTAGTTTTAAACTATTTTTTTAAACTAAAAATTAAACTAATAATAATCTAACTTTAAAACTATACAATTGTTATACAATAAATTGATCTAAAAATATAAATGACAAATATGCATGCTAAGTGACGTGGAAATGTTCCCTTAAGTGCTTGCTTAGTTATAACGAGATAAAAACCCTAGTAAAACAAGTTTCAAAAAAGTAAATGACAAGTAAAGAAAATCTTTTTGAAAAATAAAATGACAAGTATTTTAATTGCAATTAAAAGTAAAATAGACGGAATTTAAATTGACTATTAAATTTTTAAACCTTTTTAAAACCGCACTTAAATTCCAAATCACTAATCACTTAGCAAACACAAGTTAAACTACTCACTACGCATCATGATCAAATAAGCAAAGCAAAACATTTTAAATTAAACTACACTATTTAATTGAAAAAGGATAGAAAATAGGACCAAATTGAAGAGCCGCAAATAAACGATAACCACCCGATCTTACAAACTTAATAAACAAATAATTTTATCACTTTTAATCTATCTTCACTAATTACAAATAAAGTGTCAACTTATCTACTAATTACTTTCCTAAAAACTAACAATATAAAATATTTTATCTATTTATCAACCTTATAAGACCCTTAAGCTCCGGCCTTAGATGTAGAAAGATGTAATAAGTAATAAGACATGAAAAGTTAGGACAAAATAAGATGAAAAACCTTTTTAGAAAAAAAATAAGCTATTTTGAAAACTAAATTTTGTAAAAATAAAACTAGATTAAATCTATATATAAAAAAACTACTTTTGAAATAAAAACTAGAATAAGCTAAAAAGCTATCAAGGCTTTTTCGAAGAAAGGATGAAGAATATAAGCTTATAAATAAGCCACTTCTCAAATAAGCTACAAGTACCCTTCGAAATAAGCCCAGCATAATAACAATAAGAGAAAAACAATTAAAGTTTGACTTTATTATTAAATAAAGCTAAATAATAACTCTCGAAAGATAAAGGTGCATCAATAACTTAATGAATAAGTCGAGTAGGAGACTCATGACACCCTTTTTAGCATTCGAATCGAGCTTAATCAAACAATAAGCACTTTTGAAAAAGAAAAGAAAAGAAAAGAGATTAAAAGATGAAATAAGCAAAAGCTTATTTAGATCTATAAGCTTAGATTCAATCAAATAAGCTAAAATTCAACTAAACTTAAGCTAGAAAATAAAGCTAAAAAGACAAGATCTAAATTTTTAGGATCTACTCTACCCGAAAACACAAGGTGTTTTCAATCAAGTGAACAAGAGACGGTAAAAATTATAAATTAGATCATAAAAAACAATAATCTAGAAAAATAACAATCAAAAATAAGCTAAAAAAAGCTACAATCTCGATAAGCCTCTAAATAAAACACAATATAAAATAAGCAAATATAAATAAGCTATAAAGAAGCTTATTATAATAAACTTAAGAGAACGGATCCAAAAAATAATCTATAAGCATGAGCCTATTTGAACTAAGCAAAAGAAGAAAAGATAAAGAATAAGCTAAAAAGAAAATAAGCAATAAGAAATAATAACATTAAATAAAAACCACCTTAAAAATCAACATTAATAAGCCAAAATCTATTAACAATAACTAATAAGTCTATAATCCATTAGATAGTTAAATGCCCTGAAGTGCCCATTAACTCTGTAGACAACAAGGTAATTCTCATTTGGTGATGAAACCTTGTGCAACCTAGCAATAAAAGATTTTGTCTCCATAATCTCACTATCTATGGTATCCTCAAATGTAACAATCCTTAGACATTTTATGTGTTCATCATCACTATTATCATCTGGTTATGGTCTTGGCCTTTTCCTAGCAATCATCTTCACATGACCACTCTTTCTTATCTTTGTACCTTGCTCTGTCACTTCTTGTTCAGCAGGTACCTTTGCTGTGTCTTCTTCCCTTAGACTTTTATTAACAATCCTCTTCTTTAATCTCTTCTTTTTAGGGTCTTTATTCAACTCCTTAATCTGTTTCTCATCCTCAGCAGATCCAATAGCAAAAAAGTTATGATCTTGCCTCTTTAATCTTTCATATAAAACCTGTATTTCTTCAAAGGTTTTGGTCATTAACTCAGAATGCTTCTTTCCACCAACATGCTTCAAATAGGTCATCATTTGGTTTCTCAGCTGATTTCTTGTAGGTGGTTTATTTCTGATAGCTTCAGACCTTTGTTGAGCAAGAAATTTCCTTTGTGCAGCAATAGTGTCATGAAGAAATTTGGTTCTCTGCTCAATAGTATACATCTCTCTCTCTTCCTCTTGAAGCTTTTCAGCAAGTATCTTGTCAGCATTAAGTCTTGCCTGAATGAAATCATATTCATTAGAGAGTGCAGCCTTTGTAGCTTCTTCTTTAGCTAACTTTTTCTTTTCCTCTTCAGCTTCCTATTCTTCTTGAACCTTTCTGGCCACCTCTTCATCATTAGCAAGCTGTTTAATTTTTTTTTCAACTTCAGTAATCTCTTCTAATTCAGTATCAGATTCATCTTCCTCTTTAATCCTCTTTTTACCTTTATCTTTTGGATCAATCTTGGGAAGAGGTCTCAAAGTCAATATTGATCCTGTTGAAGTAGGCCTTGGTCTCTCAGTATCTTCAATATTCCTAATCTCTTCTCATTTTTCCTTTTCCTTGAGCTTCTCCTTGTTCTGACTCATTATAATAAGGACTTATGCAATGGTCTCATCATCACCAAAGACTGTTGGAGTAGGTGTTGTTGGAGTAGATGTTGAAGTAGATGTTGGAGCTGTTTGAGTAACACTTTTCCCTTCATTTTGATCAGCAGTACCTTCACCTTGCCTATCGGTACTAACTTTTGTACTGTCGGTACCTCCATCTTGCTTGTCAGTACCATCATTTTTCTTGTCAGTACTAACAGGAGCTTCAGTACTTACTCCCTTATTTGCACTTTCCTTCTCTTCTAACACCACGAAACTTGTCATCCCCTCATCTTGAGCATCCTCAGACTCCATGTAGTCCAATGTATCATCCACATCAGCAAAATCATCAAGATCATCAAAGGCTGGATCTTTATGCACAGATGGTTCACCCTTGAAAGATTTGACAGATTTCCTCCCCTGTTTGGATACATACTCCTTGTGTACCCCCTTTTTCTTCAGAGAAGTCTTCCTTGCCAATCTTGTCTTCATCCAGGCTTTGTGATGTGTGATAAGTGGTTTGACTCCTTTCTTTAGCTTCTTGACCTGAGCCTTCAAAGCTTTAATTTCTTTAGCCTGAGCTGTGACATGTTTGCATAAAGACACACAAAGGTCATATACACTTTGGAGCGTCAGACCATCCTCATTCGCTGATAGGGATGCATCATTGGATGACTGTCCTCCATGATTCCCACCAGAACCCTCTGGAATGGAATCAGAAATATTAGTAGTAGGTGACAGTCTGGGAGAGAGATCAGGCTGTATCTGAGGTTGGTCTTCACTTGGGTGAGAAGGAGAGGGTATGGGTAGGAAGTCAAATGGTCTTTCTGAAGCGTCACCCTCATCCTCTATGTGTTGAACCAACATAAAATCAAATAAAGGTGTAACCTTCCCTGAAAAATTCTTACCCTTTTTAACCATAAATGTCAAGACCTTTTTAGTGAGGGCTGGGACTGGAAAGTGGTCCAAGGGGACAGGTACATCTTTTAACTGATTGCTCAAAAATATTTGTAAAAATCTTGGATACATTACAAACTTCTTAGTTGCATCTAAGTGTTGTATCATGCCACCAAAAATTAATTTTGAAAAATTGTATTTCTGATTAGTGACTAAACAAATTATAGTTATGGCAATATTAGTGGGAATTTGATCCCAAGAGGTGCTTTTAGAACTAATACAATAATTCATGGTATGAAAAAGAAGTTTCCATTGGGGTGAAAAGAGGGCTTTGTTAAAAGTTCAAGTATTCATGTCTCCCTCATACCCCATTAGCTGAATAATGTCAAATATAGCCTGATTATTCAAAGAATCTATCCCATCAGCATCATCAAAAAGAAGATCACTTCTTATTGATGCCTCTGAGATAGTCTCAGGCTTGCCAGCAACTATGGCATCTATATAACTAATGTTGTTGACTGTTCTAGACTTAGCAGTAGTCCAAAACTGTTCAACAAACGAAGTTGAGACTATGGGACTTACAGTGAGTGCATAATAAATTGAACTGCGTGTAAGAAAGTCCATAATCTGATGAAACTCTGTATTCCCATCCGTCTTTTCCAAATAGGCCACCATATTATGCTTAGAACAGAATTCCAAACTAGCCATCGTTGATTTGATTTGATTTTGGTAATCGTCGGTGATGAAGAATTAGGGTTTGTCAAATGAAATCGATTAAGAGAGCGAAGAAGGATCAATTGTGTAATTGATATGGGTATTTATAGTAGTATCATCCCCAATGGCGAAGAAACCACCAAAAATTACACTCTAGATCCCTACCGGTATTTTCTCTAAAGGCTTTATAGGGGTATAAACTTTGCCTGTCGGTACTAACTTTAAGCCTGTCGGTACTAACTTTTGTTAACCAAAAATCGAACAAGTTTGACTACAAAAACTCTGTAGTACCATCCATATCTCTCTCTAATGACTCTCCAAAACCCAAATAACTGAATGAAAGACATCACCATTGGAAAAATCTGTCTGCTTACATAACATTCTATACAAACTGTATAACAATGCATCTTGCCTCCCCTCAATTGTAGCTACAGATTAAATAATCCAATGCTAACCACCAAAAAGTTAAATCTTGTAACATCAAATCCTTTGGTGAGAAGGTCTACAACATTAGAATCTATGTGAATCTTGATAACCTCTATCAGTCTCTTCTCATAACAATCTCTTATAAAATTAAAATTAATCTCAATATGCTTGGTCCTTGAATGAGCAACAGGATTCTTGATAACACTTATAGTGTTCTCATTATCAATATGGATTTTGGTGTTCATGAAATTGAAACCATAATCCATCATCTGATTCTATATCCATAATACTTGCCCACAATAATTAGCAACTGCAACATATTCTGCCTTAGTAGTAGAATTTTCCTGCTTCTTGCATTGCCAAGATATCAATCTTCTACCAAGAAATTGACATCCACCTGTTGTTAATTTTCTATCAAGGCTGGCTCCTCCATAATCTCTATCTGAGTAAGCTTCAAGTTTAAAAGGTGAATCCCTAGGATACCATAAACCTAATTTGGGTTGATGTTTGAGGTACC